>JAMKCH010017285.1:0-82899 GCA_023653785.1 Ophioderma brevispina
AGAGAGAGAGCGAGGAGGAGGAGATGAGCGAGGAGAGAGACTCGAAGACGGTATGTATCGAGAAGGGCCTTAGTAATCCTTAATATCGTGGCGTGCCCTGGACTTTTTTTGGGGGGGGCATGGATACTTTTCCCTTAATCAGTGGCGTAGCTAGGATTTTGGAGACGTGTGATGTGTACTACCGACAAAAAATCGCTGGCGTCGCTTACCGGTTGACCCGATTATTTTTTTTTGGAGTCGCCATCGATAATATGAAGAGCATAGATGGGGGAATATAGATCAACCTAACACTCAACCTGCATGCCATATTTGTATTGTTATAAGGCTCTGCCTGCTGTATTCATGACATCCATCATCAAACAAAAGCTTTTTCAAAAAAGTAAAATGTACCGACGAAATAGATTTCCCTGCTGGCTACCACTCTGCCTCCGCATGATTTCTTTTCCCAGAATGGCGGCAAAACCCAACCACCCCCCTTCGGTGCGCACGCCACTGCTAAAGAATTGGGCAATTCGCCGCATGCCAGGTGTGTGAATCCTGATGCCATGGCCCGTGAAGCGTTAAAGTAGAAATGAGAATGTGGGAAACTGACCGGGAATTAGCGAGATTGATACCTTTTAATTTGAACCGTTTTATTTGACGCAATACGACACCAGCTGGATGGAACGAACTACTAAGGATATGATTGATAGAACTATACTCAGTGAGTTTGAGGAGTTATGCTAAAATAATAATAAGATTTATATAGCGCCTTTCCACCAAGTGAGTGCAAAAGCGCTGTTGCCAATTAGTATTTACGTGCCATCGGAACATCGTCACAATCATTTCGCTTCACCCTAGGTCGGGCACCAGACGGCCACAGCACAATCCTATTAGGACTTAATTGTAATAATCCCCCTAACAGCTACCCGAATATCGCTAGGGGTCGACGAAGCAAGTTGTAGGGGGTAAGTGCCTTGCCCAAGGGCAAAACACCTTGGCCACAGCGGGGCTCGAACCCACACCTCAGATCATGAGTCGGCCCGTCTTAATCCACTGGACCACATGTGCGCCACAAAAAACACATGATAACAAAAGGAGATTAATAAGTGCTGGAACACAAGGCGTTCCCAGCACAGGGTGGGAGGAATTAAAAGCGAAAAATAGAACAATAAACCTTTGAGAATTCCAGGGTTGTGAGTGCAAAATTTACAATTTGAAGTGCGAACTACGGTGAAGACAGGAAACTGTGCGTTCATGCGCTTCTGTTTCAGTGATCGCTTCCTTTCACAGATCGCTCCCGTTCACTCGCTAAGCGGGAGCCGCGCGAAAGCCGCGGGCCTCCCGCTAGTAAAGTAAAATACGCGAAAATTAGGACGCGAGTGCATATGATTTTGTCTTCTAAGTGCACTCCGCGTACTCGTACATAAAAGTTAAATATATTTTTAAGCAAAATTTTCATATACAATTCTATAAACCAGGTTTTTCTAAATCACAATTTTAGCGGTACAAAACATTTAGGGTGGTATTTTTAAAGGGTGTTCTTTGGTTGTTTTTCGGATTTTGGGCTATATCTTTTTTACTGATGTTTGATTTTAAAACTTTAAAAAAAGAAAAAACCTAAAAAATTTTAATTTATGAAATTTTAATTGTTAAGTTTACATAGTATCCCGTCAAACATGTTATTATTTCTGATTAACAGCATTTTATGGACTGAAAAAGCTGCTGTCCAGATACAACCCCATATTTGGTCAAAATTCTCACATTCTTCATCATTTTGCTCGATTTTTGTTTATAATTGTAGTTTCCTTAAAGCGTATTTTAAAATAATATTCGATTTTTATTAGATTTGGTATTTTGGTGGTTTGGTTGTTTTGGGTTTTTTGTTCTGTTTTTATTTTCGATTGTGTGCATGAGAGAGCCCGCGGGTATAATGAACAACAGCTTCGGGAAGAAAGAAACTCGCTTTGAAAGAAAAATGGCCCATGACATAGAAAAAAAAGTCAGGTATGTGCTGCCCTATTTCTTTTCCCCAAATCAAGACCAATGGATACACACAGATTCAGCAAACCATGAGCTAAAGATATGAAACCAATCGGCCCGTATGCAAGGAGGAAACACCTTCAATTCCTTTTCATCTGGGAATGAAGGGTCCTTGATATATCGCAGTTTAAAAGATTTCAGGTATTATCACCACTCCGGATCCCCGATTCAGAGTGAGTATGTATTTCATGGCGTAAGCACAAAAACCTATCCGCGTTCACAATATATAGTAACTATATATTGCACAATATTCACTCGTTCACAGTATATAATAATATAAATTTTTGTAGTCTTCTATAGTGTGAGTTCAATAACTTTGTCCGTATTTTTTCTTCATTTATTCGAAAAGGAAGATGACGAACAAAATATCATGAAAGAAAATTTGCTTGACAACGCTATTTTACCACCGCATTTTTCAGAAGAAAATCAAGGTCACGACCTATATTATAAGTTATATTGAATAGTTGTAAACGAGTTAGTATTTTAAAAAAAATCTCAATCTGATTTGAAAGTGATAACATCTTGCATATTTTTCAACTCGTGGCAATTTAGTTAATATAAAAATCCGCCCGCACTCCCAAATGAAAAGGGATCTGAAATTATCACCTCCGCATACCTTCAAATACGTTAGCTCCACGGTTTGCTAAAGTTCTATGCTTATCCATTGGTGCACTGGTATTGGGGAAAGAAGTTGGGGTGTATTTTTTTTACTAATTTTCAAAGAAAAGTGCAAGTTTTATTTGGGGTAACAGACGGTTGTGTTGTTTAATAAGTTTCTGCTCAATTTTGTGCCTGGGTTTTGTGTTCCCTCTTTGATTAGGCTACGAATTTGTTTTTAAAGGTGTTATTTTAGTCTATGCCCCACAGTCTAATAAAAGACGATGTGACATTTATTTACAAGGTTTGTTTATAGGCTGATTATAGCAGGTGGTTGCACTTACGCTGTCTTCTTTGCTGCTCCTTTCCCTCACATATGGCTATGGCAAAGATACGAAAGTTCGCCATATCAACAAAATTTAGGTCCCTCCTGTATTTATTAACCCCTGGTATAGATTTACGTGTTCACCGTTCGTAACCATGACCGTAACGAACTTCGCAGTACAAAACTCTGCTATATCTAGCGGCCCTCCGTTTGAACCTAGGCCCACTCCAGTTTAAGGGGTTGGTTTCACTTAATGTTTAATACTGTTAATTATTTTGGTTTTCAATGTGCCCTATTTCGTATTTCAGGTCAAATTTGGATGTTTTCTATCAAAATTTAGCTCCTTTAATGCTCTTTATATATATTTAATATATTTTTATATCCATGTTTTATAGTTTGCTACCAGCACTTGCCGTTTTACAATTCGGGTCCTTCAATTGAAATCCGCCTGAAATAGTGTAGTTTCTCTACTCTTTGTTTTTGTAAAATTAACTTAAATTCCCGTCTATTCTTATATTATAGCATTCAGAGATTCACAGCTTTCATATAACACCAATTTCGCGTTTTAAGTCTAAATAGTCTACAAGTTTTATCGCCTATGTATTGTTATCTCCCCGATTTTTACGTGGACTTTTTAGTACTGTCTCCCATCCCTTAAAATCTAACCCTAGTCGTTATAGCGCCCCTGGAAAGCAAGCCCAGGGAACCATCTTCCGCCGTCGTCCGCAGTGTCCCTCCTCCTTATTTTAACTCTCCTTGCATTCAGCTACTGTTTCTTTCTTCGGGTTGGCCTTGACTGTAACGGCGCATTTACTGAATTTCGCATCCTCTTTTGGTGGATTTTAAAAGCGCGGGCCCGGGTCAAAATTCTGATTGTGTCTGCCATGTTGTGCCAGTTCTATTGATGTCTGCTATTGGTGACGTCCACACATCAATAGATTTTTGGTTTTGTCTAAGACACCAGATCCAGTGTGTATTGTACCTTTGTTATTTACCCCTCCTTTTATAATCTTATAATACCACTCTTATGCATTTCCAGTACACACCATCAATTTATAGACTTGGAAGATCACTCTTCAAGACCTTAAAGCTCCTTCCATAGGAAAGGCCTCATCTTTCACAAAGTACTTGACGTGCATTACCATCTATCACGTCTGTTAGAACTGCATACCGCTAGAGTATATCAATTCTGTATATTGAAATCTGGCCCTATATTTTCCAATTTCTCATCATCAGTGCGCAATGGCAATTGGCTGATACGATCAAGCCTCACAAAGCCCATCCAACCAGTAAACTCTTGATACACTACTATATAGGCGCAGCCTAATTTACAATCTTGTAACATGGAATGGTGATAGAACATAACAACTACCGGTGATAAGGCCAAAACAAAGTTTGTCTCAGTTTCCCGCGCGCATGGCTTTTAAAATCGATTTTAGCGCGTGCTCTACACTACACGACGGCGGCGATTTTTACACTTTTTAAACTCTTAAAGGATTCCTTATCTAAATAAAACCTAATCAGTCTTCCACAAGGAGTTTGTACTCACTGTGCTGTGGATAATACGTTCGTAGAAAGGCTGTGAATAGACTCAAGTTGATGTTGTTGTGGAGTTTGACACCTCACCGATACAAATATTCTGGCGATTAATCGAATGGATCAGTAACAACACCTTTTTCCTGCCTCCATTATATTCTTCTTGCCCGACCATGCGAGTAAAATGCGAAGTGACACTTGTTTGGAGTACCAATGGAATTCACAGTTCAAGAAGTCCACGCAGGTGAACTTTACGAATTTGTAATCTGAATTGCCGAATGCTTAGGGCATAAAACATGGACCATGCAAAATACAAAGAAAAGGTGTGATCTGTATGGCCTCCATGTTGCGTTTTTTTTCCGTGTTGAAGTTGCTTTATGGCTTAAAAATAGAAGAGGGCTACATCGGAGTGGCACATATTGTATATTGTCTTAAAAACACCACGCGCGGTCTTATCTTATGTTGTAAAACAAACAAACAACCAACCAACAACTTTTAGTCAAAAGAGCTGAGGCACACTTTTTTTGGTCCAAACTACAATGTCAACATATACGAAAAAACCGTACAGTGCTGAAACACATGATCGTAGAGCACTCAATTAGTCCACTCAATCTATGAAAAATACTAGGTACAACCTGGACAAAATTGCTACAGAATGTTTTCTTGCTGTACCAGCAGTAACAGATCTCCCAAACAAGACATATCAAAAAGGTAGAAAAAGGGAGCCTCTGGCAATACATGGTAATTTGCATTTATCTTACGCTTGAACATCGCCCATCTTTCGACCAGGTATGTAGCTCATTAAATGCATGTTTAGGAGATTTTCAATTTTTCTGTCCTGTATTTGACATGTTTTGCATGGCTAGGCCTGCAAGGTGTGTACACTTGCATGATATATTAAAAGTGGAAAGTGATGTCATTATTCAAGATGGGGCCCGCATTTTCCCCGTCAAAAGTAATTTTGCATTCTAGATGATTGTCAGACTGAATCAGGATGGGGCGATCTTTATTTAGCAAATTATTATCAAGAGTATTTATTCAAACACATGGGTCAACTAGATGCCGGGGGCCCTCCTATGGGGCGAGTGATGGGTATATGTGCCTCGGTCAAGTGAAAAATAGAGGTCCTTTCCTGGTCCTTTCAGATAAAATGTATCCAAAAATCCGGGGTTATTCGGTACACACGCTGAATAAATGGGGTCGTCCAGTATAAACTTTAAGGGGGCCATGTGTTAACACCCACCTGAAATTTAAATAGGAAATGTCTCTTTTCAAGAGTTTCCACTGCTGCATGGAATTATAAAATTGCTGTCCATGAAATTATAAATATGTTAAATGGTGCACGTAGGCTTCTAAAATTTTGAATTTGGGATAAAAGTGGATAACAGGAACGGATCAAATGGTGGGTCATTGTGTTTCTTGTGAACATTTTAAAAAGGGGTCATTTGGTAATATCCCTGGGTAATAGGTAGTACAGCACATAAAAAGGCGGCCCAGTAATTCTAGACGTCACCAAATTCAGAATCTCACATACCTTGACTACGCAGCTCTACAGGGGATGTGATATCTGCTCATAATATCTACTACAAACAAAGCATCATTGTGAGAATGCTGCATATAAAATCAGCCTATATCTAAATGCCAAGAGACTGAATGGAATACACTACCGGCATAGGAAGAAATCAAATCAGACCTATCTGCAACTACACACGTACCCAACTCAAAAAAGGTTAGACCCTCATACCCTCGGGTCCTATTGTTGGGACAGCAAGAAAGACTCAAGATTTCAAGGGCCGTGGCCTGGTCGCTAATGCATCGGCCCCATACTCCAAGATTTTACCGGAAGTGGTCAACATTTTGGTATTTGAAGAAAGCTACTATTTTTTTCCCTTACCCTGTAATCTTAGGGCTAAAGATATTTGGTTGGAATTATGAGCGAAAATGACCCCCGTTTTGGGGTCGCCCGTATGAATTTTACACATATAGGGCTAAGAATATCAATATTTTTAGCTCTCACATGAAACGGTTGAAATATCAGCGCAAAACTTAGCAGATGGGGTTTAGAGGTGAAGGCCATTCTAATCAAGATGAAAACTTTATTTACTTAAATCGGGTCGTCCCTTCTAATATATTGTAATAATTACCAAAATATAGGCAAAATGGCATAAAAAATTGTACTAGGTTGTTATGCAAATTAGCATATCTTGCCATCTCCTTTTTTCTACCTTTTGATATGTTGTTCGGGAGGTTTATACAACAGTTACAGAACGAAAAACCTTCTGTAGCAGTTTGTCCCAGGTCATACGTAGATTGAGTGGACTACAGGAACACAATAGCTATAAGGGCGGTGGGACACTCAGTCCTCACGAAACTAGTTCATGATACAGTTGTAGAAGTAATTCTGGTCCGGCGTACTCATAGTCCGGGAACATGGTGACAATAGGGTCAATCCGCTTTCAGTTGACTCTTCACGCAACATTAGTTTTCACGCTTTATTCCGTGATCGTCTTATGGACCCCGGACTGTGGCTCCCGCCGGACTTATCTGCTTTCATTCACACCGGTTACATGCGCGTATCATGATGCTTTTAAAGACGTATGTCACTACAGATTATGTAGCTTACTGTTCCTGTTCACTTGGGTTTGGTATTCTGAAAGGGAGACTACTTTAGACCTGGTAAAACCATGGTTATGCCCTACAAGAGGGGACCTTGTTTTCTTACAACTACTCTAAAGTGTGCTGTAACGGTGAAGAAATTTCCTCTTGGATGGGCTGTTTCCACCCATCCATGAGGAATTTTCTCACCCGTTAACATTTAACTTTCATTTCACAGTATTTTGAAAGTAAAAAAGGCCCCTCTTGTAGTACTAACCCTGTAAATCACAGGTCTAAAGTTAGTCTCCCTTCAGAATACCAGCCTAGAGGGTTTGGAGAAGTGCGTCTCAAATCAGTTGCTCATCTTTGTTTTTCCTCTACCTCCTTCCCATGTCATTCACCCTTTTAAGTAGAAATCAAAGATTAATCTTTTGGAGACTTTCTGGAATGATTCCACTCTAATTATTTATATGGTTTCCATGGCCATTTATAAAGCCATCTCCAAGCCACTGGACCTAAGACTAGGCTTGTTTGGACTCATTTGAACGCGTCTTTCATGCTTATTCCGATATGACCATGAGAATTGACAAAGTTTGAAATTGGACTCAAATCCCCACTATAGTCATCTGGCAGTGCAAGTAAGAGAAACTTTGAAAATGAAAACTGAGTTGTAATCCCGTTGTGAATAACTTCACTTTGAAATTGGGCTCATATCAATTAAGTTGCAACGTGTTCGTCTGCTTTGGAGGTCTTTGAAGAGAGATTTTCCCGTGTTTGTCTGGCCATTATCTAAACTACTACGCCAGCAATTAAAAAAAATATCGCTTAGGTCTTGCTTAATTTGTAAAAAACAAACAAACAACAAACTTTTTTTAGTCAAAAGAAGCTGGAGCACGCTTTGGTCCAAACTACAATGTCAACATATACGAAATAAACGTCGTGCGAAACAAATGTGCTTAGAGCACTCATTAGTCCACTCAATCTAGAAAAATACTAGTACACCTGGACAATGCTACGAAGGTTTTCTTGCCTGTACCTAGCAGTAAAATACTCCCAAACAACAATATCAAGAAAGGTAGCAACGGGAACCCTGGCAAGCATGGTAATTTGCATTGATCTTACGTGGACATACGCCCCTATTTCGACAAAAGTTATAGTCTCATAAATCCTCGGGAATGCATGTTTAGGAAGATTTTCCATTTTTCTGTAGGTATTTGAACATGTTTTTACATGGCTTGCCTGCAATGTTGGTAGCAACTTGCAATTGATATATTAAAAGTGGAAGTGATGGTCATTTTCAAGAGTGGCCGCAATTTGCCTTCCTCCCCGTGCAAATTAATTTTGCCTTCTAGATATTTTCAGACATGCAATCGGGAATGGGGAGATCTTTATTTCGCAAATTATTATCAGAGAGTATTTATTCAAACAAATTGGGGGTCACAGTGCCGGGGCCCTCCCTATGCGAATGGATGTGTATAATGTCCTCGGTCAGGTGAAAAATAGTGTCCTTTCCCAGGTCCTTTCAGATAAATGTTCCAAACATACGGGGTCAACATTCGAACAACCCGCTGAATCCAATGGGGATAGTCGTCCAGTATGAAACTTTAAGGGGTCCAATGATGTTTAAAACCTCTGAAATTAAATATGAAATGTCTCTTTTCTCTTTTTCAGAGTTCAACTGCCATGGAATTATAAAATTGCTGCCATGAAATTATCAATTTTTAAAATGTGCACGTAGGTGCGAATTTTGAATTGGGATAAAAGTGGATAAACGGAAGAAGAAAAGGGGGGTCATTGTGTATCTATGTGAACATTTTTTAAAAATGGGGAGTCATTTGGTAATAAGCCTGGGTAATATGTAGGAAAGCATCCATAAAGGTCGGCCAAGTATTCAGAGACGTCACCAAAGTCAAGATCTCACAGACCAGGGTTCGTCCCGAGAAACTTGAATCGTAAGTATATACGTAACTTTTGCTGATCGCGTTGTTACGATTTCTACAAGTTGTGACTTAACTGTCGGTGTTCGCGAACATGGCCTTTTAACAGTCGTAGGAATACCTTTTCGATCCTTAGGATCATTATTACGTGTCTCTATTTGGGTGCAGTCGTGGGGCAAATTGTGTACGAGTCGGTGTTGGATGCCGTTCTAGTAATATCTATTAATGGATTTTAGAAGCATACGCATGGATTTTGGGGTTAGTTCGACTATTGAACGGTTTATACTCGACTACCCCTCGCATGTAGAATTTCCTCGTGGTTTATGAGAACCGCGGGGGTTTAATTGCTGGGTACTTTTCGATCGGTATAGGGCCCTTGCACAGAGCTAAATTCATGTTTGAATGGACTTTTTGTTTGCCCTCCATATCAACCAAGCATGGAGAAAATACAATACCATTCACCTGTTCACCTGACATATTCAGTTTATTTCGGAGTTGATTTCCTTTGTATCTCTGCATGCTTTGGTTTTTTTCTGGAGCAGGTCTGGCCAGATAACCTAATTGGCCTCCGTGCACGTGCCCTATTATTCTTAGATAGACTACACTCGGTACAAGAACATGGCTTCAGAACCAAAGAGGGCGGCTAATTTTTTCCTCTCATAGGAGTCATTCTATAGGTTGGAAAGACAAAACTATTTTATTTCAAAAAATGAAAAGTTATAGGTCCTATTCAAATAAACGCAAACAAAGTACATGAATGAATGAATATTAACGGTAAGGTAAAAGGTTGTTACGCAATGAGAAGAGATCCCTTACTAGCGAAAGACTTTCCTGATTTTGTAAAGAATTCAAAAACTCGGAACGAGTCAATATATGACGAATAAATTGTGGCACTTTTACGGCTGACTCAATATTTGAAATGTTTTGTGGGTGTGTATATTAATTTAATCACTGAAATACTAAATTCCACCACAAAGATTGTGATGAAACGTTGTGATGTAAGTACATATTTAATAAGTGTAGTATAACAGTACCAAGGATAGGCCTACTGTATAACAAAAATTCCGGATGTGGGATTTTATTACATAATTGCTGACGGACATCAAGTTTGAGCTTAGCAATTTTCACACCGTGATAGTATGTAAAGGGACAGCCATTTTTACATGGAAACTTAAGAATTGGTGTTGCCCTTTCCACACCCTAACTAGTGTGCTACGTGTACGCATGACCACGTAGTTTTTAATCGTAAATCTGGATTACTCGTGGGACACACGTAGCCTACGTCCAAAGTTTCACGAACGCGTAAAAATCTTAGTAGTAACTAACGTTGCAACTAGGGCTACGTTAGTCCTACTACGGCTTCGCGGAACGACCCCTCGACTACACAGTTTTCTAACAGGGGATTTGATATCTCTGCTGCATAAGATCTAACTACAAAAGCATCATTTGAGAATACTGCATCTAAATCAGCCTATATCTAATGCCAAAGAGACGGATTGGAATACACGAACCGTCAATGAGGAAGAGAATCTGCACTCACACGGTACCAACTCAAAAAGGTTAGACCTCAAGTACCTCGGTCCTAGACTCAAGAGTTAAGGGGTCGTGGCCTGGTCGCTAATCGCTCGTCCCCATACTCCAAGATTTTAGCGGAAGTTGTCACATTTTGGTATTATTTTGAAGAAAGCTACTAGTTTGTTCACTTACCCTTTGAAATCTTAGGGCTAAAGGATACTGGGTTTGGAAAGTTATGAGCGAAGATGTGCCCTAATTTGGTCGACCGATATTATTTTACACATATTGGGTAAGAATATCATATTTCGAGAAGGGTAGCGTACCGGAGCTTGTGGTTCGTCGACTCTCCGCAGCAATATCGGAACACTGTTTTAATCACAGAGCCTACTCCATAAGATCCGAATAACCAGGACAACCCGCTTGACCTGAGCTTTCCCGTGGATTGCTGGCTAACAGGATGTTCTTTGTTCAGCTAGGAGCGAAGAAGAGCGATGGCGTAGGCTCAGAATGGTCTACCACAGGAGTGTGCTTGCACTCTCCATTTTCAAAACATATTACCACGACCAACCTAGAGTGCAAGAACCCGTCGTTTTATTTAATGCAGACGATCTTGGGAATTGTGCACAAGATGCCGACTTCTCGGTTGTTGAAAGAGAGCCTCTCCAAAGCTGGGAATAATCACTCCATAATTTTTTTATTATAGGAAAACCACCTACGTTCAATCCTCTAAGACACAGGTGTGTGCTTTTCCATCTACGCAACCTGACGCCAAACTTCAGCTTAAAGTTACCTGTCTGGGACTCCCCTGAGCACTGTGATAACCCTGTCCTCCTAGGAGTCACCTTGGACCGTCACTCTCTCTTATTAAGAGCCCCCACCTTTGAGAAAATGGAGTAAAGTATGTTCACGCAATACTATCTTAACAAACTCACGGCACCAATGGGGTGCTCGCCCCTACCCTAAGATCGACGGCACTTGCCTGTGCTAATCATGTGCAAAGTATGCCTTCCCTGTATTGGAAAGATCAACCCATGCCAAGAAGCTTGATCAGCGTTAAATGCCATCCGCCCGGCTTTCACAAGATGCCCGCCGTCAACCCCACGGAAAACTTGTACATCTAGCAGGAATTGCTCCCCCGACATCCGTCGTAGCGTGCGAGCATGCAGAGATCGTAGCTGCCAGTAATCCCAACGTGAAGCACCCTATGACTGGACAGATACCACCTGCTGCCAACCGCCTAAATCTAGATAAGTTTCTTAAGCAAAGTCCAACTTCTTGAAACGGTCTCTAATGAGGTAAGAGAGAGTCGCCTTGTGGAAAGAAGACTTGCCATCAACCAAGTAACATCTATCCGTTTTGAACTGTTATCCTCTCCCACCTGATCTGACTCTCATGGGGCTGAATGGCCGATGCCTCAATAGATGAGACCAGAACTGGCCGTTCTAAGGTTCCTTGCAGAAGTGGGCTATCTGGAAGCAGTCAGGATACTTACCTGTGGTTGTTGGAACAGCCCACAGACAATGGCACACCTCTTGGTCTGTGCCCACGCTGAGCAACAATGCCCAAACAGGACCTTGCTGGATTTCAGTGAAGCATCCAGACCGTTGGTACCCATCTCTGGCTGGACAATATTTTGAGAACCACATGTTTTGTACACGATAAGAAGAAGAAGACGAAGCTCTCACTGAAAACGGGTTTGAAATATCATCGCAAAACTCTCCAGATGGGGTTTAGAGTGAAGAACCATTCTATCAAGATGAAACTTATTTCTTAAATCGGGTCGTCCCCTTCTAATATATTGTATAACTAACCAAAATAAGGCAAAAATGGCACATAGGTGTTTCAAAACAAGATGCAAATTAGCATATCTTGCCCATGCTTCCTTGTTTCTACTAACCTTTTTGATATGTTGTTCGGTAGGGTTTATACAACCCGTTACAGCAAGGAAACCTTCTGTAGCAGTTTTGGTCCAGTCATACCGTCGATTGTCTAATCATTTAGTAATTTGTAATTTTTTATATGTTTTTTATAGTTGTTTAAATAAACCCTTTTTTTGAATTTGTGGGTTTTTTCCTTTTAAATTAATGTCTATTTTTCAATATACTGTTATATTGTTGTTATGCAATGTTGTTTCGATGAATAATAATCTGAACTCTGAATTGAGTGGACTACAATGATGAACACAATAGCAGATGGGCGTGGTAACACTCATCTCACGAACACGAGTTCATGATACCGTTGTAAAGTAATTATGGTCCGGCGTACTCATATTCTGGGACAATGGTGAACAATATATGGCAATCGATTCAGTTGACTCTTCACGCCAACGCAACATTAGTTGCACTCTTTTTCCGTTATCGTCTATGAGCCCCGGACTGTGGCTTCCCGCCGGACTATATCTTCTTTCACACCGGTACATGCGCGTTCATGATGCTTTTTAAAAGACGTATTTCACTACAGATTATGTAATGCTTACGTTCCCGTTCACACCTTGGTTGGTATTCTAAAGGGAACTAGCTTTAGAACCTGGGTTTAAACCAGGGTTAGTCCCTACAAGAGAGACCTTTTTTTTTGCTTACAAGCATAACTCTAAAATTACCTGTAACGGGTGAGAAAATTCTCTTGGATGGGCTGGTGACATGAGAATCACCAGCCCATCCATGAGGAATTTTCTCCACCGTTCATTTTAAAAAACTTTCACAGTATTTGAAAGGACAAAAAGTTCCCCTCTGTAAGGACTCACCATGGTTGAAACCCAGGTCGAAAGTTATCTCCCTTTTCAGACTACAGCCTAAGAGTTGGAGTAGTGCCGTCTCAAATCAGGCCGCATCTTTGTTTTTCCTCTCTTTCCCTATTAGCCAGGAGCTAGCACACATGGTAAACACATCTCAAGTACAAAAGTTGAGTGATTAAATATGTTGACAGGACTGACCGGAAACCCCTGTGAAAAAGATGATTCTTAAGTGCCGCAAGTGGTGCCTTAAGGAGAGGGGGCCAAAACAAAGTTGTACAGGGGTCAAATTTGTAAATTGACCAATTAATGTTAAAAAGCCAACCATGTTATGTGTCTAACCACTCAAGGATTCAGAAAGGTATAGTTTGTAATATGTACAGCTAAAGTTTCAGAGTTATAGGCTTAAAACCGCAAAAATCAATATAAGGGTCAATTTTCAGTTGTACAGGGGTCAATTTAAAGTTGCTCCGTTTGGGATAAAAAATGGTGCAAACTATTGGTGGAGTTCAGAGGATTAAAATAAGGAATAGTTTTGATTGTCTTAAAATACAGTTCCATGTAGGGGGGCACAGGGCATTCAATGGGGCTTGATCTTGTTACCCCCGACTTTCTTAAGCAAGCATTTGAGACACTCTCAAATATTCCTGAATTCTTAATCCTCTAGCTGCCGCCAATAATTTGCACCTTTTTTTGCCAAATCGGAGGCATTGTTAAAATGTGACCCCGGTACAACTGAAAGTGACCCTCTTTTTATTGATTTCGATGATTTTTAGCTATAAAATCTGGAACCTTTAGGCTGTACATATACAAACAGACCTTTTTCTGAATCTTATGTTAGAACATAAAACATAGTGTGCTGTTCCACATGATGATCAATTTACAAATTTGACCCCGTACAAACTGTGTTTTGGCCCCTCTTCTTGAAGGCACACTTGTGGCATTACGAATCGCGTTTCAGGGGTTCCTGCCAGTCTGGAAACCTATTTAATCGCTCAAAACCTTTTGTACTTGAGATGTGTTACAAATGTGTGCTAGCTCCCGGGATATGTAATTTACATTTTAAAGTAGACATCAAATTAATCTTTGGAGACTTTCTGGAATGATTCCACTCTAATTATTTTAGATGGTTCCAGGTGCATTCTAAAGCATTCCAAAGCCATGACCTAAGACTAGGCTTGTTGACTCATTTGAATGCAATCTTCATGATTCCGAATATGGACCATGAGAATTGACAAAGTTTGAAATTGATCTCAAAGCCACTATAGTATCTGCAGTGCTAACAGAGGAAACTTGGAAAATGAATAACTGAGTTGTAATCCCGTTGTCACAACTTCAATTGAAATGGGCTCAATCATAAGTTGCAACGTGTGTCTGCTTTGGAGGTCTTTGAAGCGAGAATGTTCCCAGTCTTTGTCTGGCCTTATAGAAAACTACGACGAGAAGGAGTATGAGCAGAACGATGACAAATACAGCAAATGTTATACCAATGGTTGAGATCACATTAGACCGCAAACTGGCTGAATCTATATGAGAGGAAACAAATAATTCTTAGTGACAGTAATTACTACATTCTGTTTTATCTTGTAGTGTTTTAAGAGTTTAATAGGAATGATGAACAAATAGACAGGGCCGCCGACAGAAATAGCGGGCCCGGAGGAACCTTGGAGTTACGGGGCCTATTCAATTTTTACGGATCCTATTTTTGTTTGTATGGGCCCCTAGGACCCCGCGCCCTGGTCAATTACCCCTTTGACCCCCTCTCGGCAGTAATTAAAGGCAATAGAAAATCTTTTATCGAATTTATTGAGACCGTAGAGTATAGAATTACTGCATTGAACAACTCTAAACAAAACCGGAAATGCTTGATAAGAAAGCAGTGGATTACATAAATAGTAGTTTTAGTAGCTTTTACAGATTATCAGCAGATAAACCGTTCTTCAGCATGGACGTAAAAGAATTTACAGGTAAGGATCAGAATTATGGAAATATAAAGGACGATGGGAAGTGAGATCTAACAGAAAATAGATGTTCGTACCGCCATGTTTCTTTTTAGATATAATAATAGGTCCTTGACTGATGTAGATGTGCTCTGCAGATCCCAAGTCCTTGTTCGTTTGCCTCACTGTGTCTCGCTGACTTCTATCAGAACAATCAGGGTTACATCGTAGCGACGAGTCACTACTATTGCAAGCTAGTAGCCAACAATGAACATACGCCTAGAAAATAATAAAGGACAATTAGGTTAGTAACACGCAAACAAAAGTACCAACTAAATGTGCAAATTAAATGTAGGCTGCAGTTCAGGGTGTGCAAAATCAAGAAATTCAAAACGACTTCATACATCGCATGCGCAGAGCAGAGCAGACGACTATAGTCCATTTCTCTACCTCCGTGCAATGATGTCACAACCTTGACACAGCTTTTACGCACGTGTCAAGATATGCCGTCTTTGTGCGCGCGTGTACAAACAGTTCGTTTTAAGCCAGCGTGCGCGGTGTACTGGTGCGACCGTCAAATCTCGCGCTGGCGTCGTCACTGCACGGAGGAAGGCAAATGAAGTATAGTTCAGCTTAAAAACTCAAAATTTGAGCAATATGCAACTATAAACCATACCAGCATTTCTATAATTCCCGACACAAGCTTGCAGATGAGTTCTTCACCATTACATAGCAGCTGTGCAGTTGCCGAAAATCATCCTACCCTAACGGTGGAGCAAACGCATAGCGCATGCGCGAACCGGGAATTTCGAGATCCCGGAAGTGCCTGTTTTGAGACGTAAACAAAGCAATGAAGCTCTACTGGCTTAGCCGAAAATATCATAAATTATTAATGTTTGAAGCAAGATCGAACTGAGATGAAGGTGAAAATAGAAACATACATGTTATAGCTGTGTGAAAATTTAGTTACACGGCGAAATTGTGTGAAATAAAAGAAAAGAAATGTTTTTATACCATGTAGTACAGTTGAAAAATGTGTCGAAAAAAGTGCACAATTTTCGCCTTCAATTTTCAACCGAAAATCGCAAATCTCAAAGCCATTTTTGAAAATTTGGGCTTCAAAATAATAGACTGCAATGCTAATATTATTCTTAAACGTAAACCTCGTGCAACAGTAGCCTGCATTTTTTAAAGAGAAGTTCTGGATCAAAATTTGATGATGGCGCCGTTTCTGCCAGACATTGTAAAATGCTCACGCGACGATGCTATACGTGCGCGTGGATATGGAACTGCTTGTCATCACGGTGAGCAGTTTACTTCCGACGACGAAGCCTCCGGCCTCCTGCTATCTACTGCTGATGACGAAATTGGTGACTGATTCATGGATTTTGAGGGCATTCTTGGACAGATCAAAAGTTTGGACATGCAGCATGATCGTGTAGGCAAGGCAGCTCCATGACTAGCTTTGGTCTAAAGCATGCTTGCTACTACCTTAGTGATAACACTTCTAAGTTTAAAGCGGCACTGGCACATTTTCACAAAATATGAAATTTCTTCAATTTGCTCTCAAATGATAGTCTAGGCCATTGGAAGAACAGAGATATATTTTACACATAAAAATAACATACCCCAAAACAGATAGGGACATTGATATGAAGATAAAGATTTTCAGGTAATTTGTAGGCCAACTTTTAAGTTTTCCATAAATTTAATCAACAAATGTGTATATTACATGAATATTTTTGACTCGTACTCACTGATATTAAAACCACAAAGGTTATAGACCGGTCAAACAGTGTGCATAGCGTGGGAAACATGCATACGGCATACGTGTTCTTGTGTTAAACGCCATTTTCGTCGTCTGCTGAATTTCGCGTCGCCGGCGACGCTAAATTACAAAATCGTTCCGTTTACCCATAAGGAAGCTGATTTGGTCTTAATCATTTCGGGTGAGGGCTTTTGTATATAAAAGCTTTACAACCATGCAAAAATATTCGATTTTGAAAAATCTTGAGGGCGCACTATTTTTCAAATGTGCCAGTGTCTCTTTAATGTAGATTCTCCCGTAGATTCCATTCATTCAATTGGAACTTCATGTGCAATAGTAACCATAGTAATACACCCAGCCATTACAACATATATCTTGACATACGCAGGATTATTTTGGGGTGGTGCGGGAACCTGAAAAGGTGGACCTCTTTTGGTAAAAGTGGGACCTAACCCCCTAAAATTTTCCTTTCCCCCAAAATTTAAAAAAAAATCATGATCACAAAATTGGGACTTTCTTGTCAAAATGTCTTTCAAATTGACCATATTATGGAAAAAAATGAGCAAAAAAAGTGGAATTTTTGTGGAATTTGGGGGGTTCCTCGCACCCCCCTGCATATGGCAAATCCGTGATTCATTGGGTCCCAGTCAACCCGCGGTCACTGTGGGAGGCGTGGCCTAGCGGTTAGGGTGCTTGCCTCTGGCGCCAAATTTTTACCATCAAAATTCCCGGGTTCGAATCCGGTGGGGTCGTGGCAATGCTGGGATTTATTCGGGTATATCAATCTGGATTTGATCTGTATACCGCTATTGATAAATACAGAATACCGCCTCTCCTCCATGGTTTCACTTGGCTTGGGAATGGATCATGAAAGATCCCGTCCTTCGGAGTGGCCGTTAAGCCGTCGGTCCGTGTACAGAGAGTCACAACTGTGACATGTACATCGCAGTCAGTGTCGAATAATTATAAGAGTAGGGTGTAAACCCCTGACTGTTCCCAATCCGCCCGCCTCAAAATAGGGGCCATGTTAGGCGCGTCCGTATCATGGATCCACGCGGCCCCGGATCAGCACACTAGCTGAACAAATCCGGACACCACCACAAAGCCATTACAATGACTTTGTGGATTACGAACAAACCAAAACTAAACACCACACCACGGGGTGACCATTTTGTGACACTCATGACCTGATAAAATTACGTAATAAAGTGCATAAATAAAGTGCTAAAATTTAGGGTTCATTTGTGTCAGTGGGTAACAAACCCACTCCCAAACCCACCTTCCAGGGCTAATTATATGTTAGAAGCTAGGCTGATGCTACCAACTCATGTAGTATAGGTTAGTAGCATCAGTGCATACGGGGCTATAGTTAGGGATGAGCTGGTAAAGGTTTATAGTACATTTATCATCACTGCAGCGGGGCACCAGAAACTAGGCTATATCCAGGCTAATGTAATAGCCTGGAGGCTGCATGATGCTATTTAGTGCTATAGTGAATTTAGCTTCCACTGACTCAGTGACGTAAACAAAATCAGGCAGGTATTTCGGTGTGCCATGCTTAATGGTGTTCAGCAGTACTTCAGTCACAGTCAGGATTAACGCTTAGGCAATGGATCTCTCACTGACGTCGCTGACTGGAGGAAGGTAAGCACTAAGAGCTGGTATGGTATAGTAGCATTGTTGCATACTAGCCTAACAAGCACCCGAACACACACCTAGGGTTAATACACTAGCTATCTAGGCTGGGTAAAAAAATCCCTATTTTTTTTTTTTTTTTTTTTTTTTTTAAAAAAAAAATGCTAGTCATAGGGCCTAAAGTAAAAAGGGGTTTCGCTAGTCTAAAATTGAAAAAGGGTTCGCTCGTCATAAATTTAAGATTTAACCCTAAACCCTAACCACTTATGACTAGGGGATTTTTTAATGACTAGCAAACCCTTTTTTTTTATATGGACTAGCGAACCCTTTCTGATTATGACTAACTTAGGACTGGCAAACTGACTTGGGAAAGGACCCCCTTAGGCTGAGCATCAGTGTATGCTAGTAGCTCTGGCTGTTAGCCTAGTGCATTGAAACACAAAAACAGACAAACACATTTTAAGGCCATAAAATCATGGCATACAACACACAGGCTTCAATACCAGGTGCACAAGGTGCATGTCCCACTTTATTTGTGCATGTCACTTTTCTGTGCATGTCACTTTTCTCTGTGCAAGTAACTTTGTGATCTGCATGCAAAGTGCATGTTCATAAAAAATTAAAAATATGATTTCTGTAGAATATTCACCTTTAGCTTTTTTTCATAGAATGGAAGTGGATGCTGAAATAATAAAATTGGCGTGACTGTCAAAGCCTAAACGTACCCAAGTCTGAATTGAATGTTAGTAGCATGTTAAGCAGCCTGTGAATGTAACTTTCACACTGTGTAATGTGCATGCAATTTCTAAAGAGTGTAAATCTTAAATTGTAATTCACAAGCCTGACACACACCATGCCACCAGGCACTTTTACATGTTTTTAATAATACGCACAATACTCTATTAAGGTGGATATGTCTAATGTACACTAATCATGAAAACTATGTGGGGGAAATTGCAGTTTTCTCTGAAGTAAGATAACCACAAGCTGTAGCATCAGGCCTAGATAGTACATCAGCCATATATGTTAAATGTGCATTTCATGATTCCAGCACTTCCGTTCTATTCATGTTTATTAGACATCGTTGAGAAAAGCTTATTTTTTAGTGATTGTGATCTTGCAGTTTTGTTATGAACAAGTCCTTGTTTTCCGTGGTCCCATGGCCACTGTGCTGTAATTGCTGTTTGGTTTACAGACAGAAAATACAAAAATGCCAATTTCTTACAGATACGATGAATGGCACTAGTAGGCCTACCCATGGATTAATAAGACTAAACAGCTTCAGATGATATAAAAATTTCACTGTTTTTTAAAAATGTAAGTGTGGGGACAAGGTTGTGGATCACTGCCCCTTACCTTTTCACAAATAGTTTTTTGGTAATATGCACTATACTATTTTTAACAGTGGATATGCCTACTTGTCAACATAATCCATATTTTGAAAAAACTTCAGGTTTCTAGAATAAATGTGCCTTGCCATGTTTCTGTTTAAAAAGAAACAATTAATCGACCATTGTGCACTTAAATGATACTACATCAACCTTTTCATAGTCAGGTCTACAATCACAGACAAAATTGTTGGCCCACTTTAACATGCACGTAGCAGCTGGGTGCGGAGGGAGTGCAAGCGCACGGGGGGCTAAAAAATGGAGAAAAGAGTGGCCATTGAAATAAGGATCAAATGCCACCAAAAAATGACAAAAAGAAAAAACGCATGCATTTCCCCTGGGATCAAACACTGGGCTCTTCACCTGGACCCCGTCAGGGCCTTAAAGCAGCTCAGCTCCTGACCTCTGTCGTTATTTTGGGTCGTTATACACTCAGGTTTCAAGCGTTACATCCAAAATAACTACGCTTCTTGGCGTGATACATCGGGTGTATGGCACAAAATTAATGAAGAAACTGACGATGTGCCAACTAAGTTGTCTGGATTGTCTAGTCTACTTGTGCACAGACTGCACATATAAAAAAGCCCAAATCAAATTGAGAAGATAAAGGATAAACATAATTGAACAAAAAAAAAAAAAAAAGCAGGTTGCAGAGAATTTGAGAATTCAAAGCATGGCTGAATCTAAATGAGTTGCTGCCCATTTATCCTTCGGCAGAAATAAAACGGGAAATAAACAGATTCAGTGGTAAAAGATGTGGAACATATTCAGTGTGTTGAGCCTTTTCTTCTTTTCCATATCAACTCTAACAAACCAAAATAAATTTCAAAACAGCAAAACAGCACAATTTATCTCACTAATTAGCTAGGCCGATTTAAATTGGCATCTGAATTTGTGTGCATATAAGGGCCATTCTAAAGATGTAACAAGTAAATACTGAAACAAACAGCATGGGGTTATATCACTTCATGTTTTAATATTGGGAAAACACCAAAACTGAAAAAGAAAAATGCTTAAAAGCGAGCTCCCATTCAAAGACAATTACAACTTACAAAACAGTGTATTAATACAAAAAGTGCATGCTAAATATTGCTATTTTAGGCATCAGTTGTAATTTCAGTTTGTTGTTTTTTCGTTTTTCGTTTTGTGGTTGATGTGTCTGAACCACAGCACAGCATCAAGTAGAAGCTAATTAATGAACACAAAATGCTAGTTTCTAAACAATTTAAATCACTAAAGTGCACAAAAAAACAAACTTTGGCAATTTAAAAAATGTACTACTCAATTTAAATCAAGTTGGGCTTTTTAGCTTTATGCGCCAGACGTCTGGGTGGCTGCCCCAACTTCCCCCCAAAAAGTCATTAAAATGTAGTGAACAGAAATGTGCAAAAACACCCCTACAAAACTTCACTAAAAGTGCATACTTGTGCAAGATTAACCCTACAATCTGCTCAAACTTATACTCGGAGAACAGCAAGACTGCACGTTAGACCCACTAGATATAAGTCTTCATTGTGTTATCATGCTACACAAAAAACAGTGAAGAATCCAACTGAAAAGATGTGAAATCCAGAGGTGACTTTTGAAATTTTCAACAAGGCCCACAGCTAGAATTTCTGGAGGGGAGGGACTTTGCAAAAGTGGACCTTTTCCCAAATGTTGCCTGTTTTGCCATATGCGGGACACGGCAAAAGTGAAACTTTACCAAAATTTCAAACCTTTTTCATTAAAAATCCTTTATTTTCTTTCTGTGCAAAAAGCAGCATTTTAAAGCATACATATCAACCAAATGGCATGGCTTGTTTCTTTTAAAGTGACACAGGCCAAATTTCCATCAGCACATACAAAATCTCAAAAGCAATACCGACACTTTTAAGAATGCGCCAATTTTCAAATTTTTGCACAGTTGTGTACTGTAATGTTATATAATGTGAATGTTAATGCTATTGTGTAGTCATCATAAAAGAAGGGGTTTTGTAATAAGAATAGAAACACCAAATTATGCCCGTCCATGCACCAACGACAAGGGTTCTTACTGAAATTGCGTACTAACAGACCGAAAAAAAACAATAATTATGGTTAAATTTAAAGGTGCAACGAGAGATTTCACATATTCAGGTGTCCCTAAAAAATTGAAGTAGGATTTTTGCCCTGATGTAAGCATTCCATCAAAAATATCCCCATCTGAAAGGATTAACGCGAGGAATGGCTTCTTGGTACAGGAAATTGTGAAATTTCTAATATCGTATATAGGAGCAAATACAAAATCCGCTATGTTTGATTTTGAAATGATAAGCAAATCAAATAACCTTTTTTCTATGTTAAGGCATGTCTGTAGTAAATACTAGGTAAGAACTCTATGAGTGTCTAAATTACAGAAATTTTTTTATGACACCATAGTAGGGCCTCAAAATCTCTAGTTGCACATTTAAAATTACGAATGTCAGCCCTTTTCAATTTTTGTCTAGCGAACCTTTTCAATGACTAGCGAACCCCTTTTAATTATGATTAGCGAAACCCTTTTTAATTATGACTAGCGAACTTTTTTTTTTTGTAATGATTAATGAACGTTGAATAGCCAAAACTATGACTGGGCATTTTTGACCCAGCCTAGGCAGGGACATTAACCCCGGATGCATGTTAGGCCAGTATGCACGATGCTCCCATGTAGTTTGTTGATCTTCCTCGATTCAGCAACGTAAGTGCGATATCAAGTGGCCGAAGATTTAAATTACGAGCTTTGGCTAAAAGTGATGCCATACAAGAAATGCCTGATTTTGTTGAGTCACTGATTCATGGAAGCTAAATGCACTATAGTAACATCATCACCAGCCTAGGCTAGTACATTAGCCTTGGGTGTGAGCCTAGTATGCGCTGATGCGTAACCTACCACCCCCCCCCCCCCCCTACTAGTAGCATCCGCCTCGACGGCTCGTTGAAAGGCGAAAGTGCAAACGCTATAGTGAAATTGGCAGCCTAAACGGAATAAACAGTCTGTTGGGATGAATTTGGCAACCTCACAAAATACAACCTGCGCATGCAGTTTATCGGTTGAGGTGCTGAATTCACTAGCGCTTTCACTTCCGCGTTTTACACTAAGCCACCTAGACTAGTACATTAGCCCTAAATGTTAGCTTAGTAACATGATTACTTACTAACCTACTAGCTAGTTGCATCAGCCTAGAATTCTGTTCAAAATTTAGCCATGGATGGTGGATGTGGCCGTTAGGGACCCAGGACAAAGTGACTGGCAACCCCAATGATTTGAGGTTAACACCAGAGTCACTTTTTACTTCACGCTATCACTGTGGGGGAAATCCCAGCCAGCCAGGGACAGTGTAAAGGGTCACTGTTACCATAGTTAACTGCAAATAGACTTCAAAGATTGGACCCTGGTAAGGGAGTGGACTAGTCTGTGCGTAAACCTTATGTATTGGGTGTATCACTATGCTTTCTATAGCCTAGGACATGAAGTTTTATTACTTGAAGTTGAGGCTAATTAAGTATTGGCCTAATTTAAACATTCAAGCCAACCCCGGGTAGCCAAAAACTAGACTTTTGATGATTTCCCCCTTTTTGATATGTAAATAATAATAATAATAAAATCATCAAATTTTGATCCAGAACTTCTCATTAAAAAATGCAGGGTACTCTTGCAATATTTAGACATTTTGTAAAGTATTTTTTGAAGATATTCCCGTGTTGGCTGCCATATTGATTGACGGTATGTTACAATTTTACAAGTATCATAAATACATTTAATTGGTGTGTAACACCATAACCTAAGTACTTCTCGTCTCTTTTCGCATGATTTGCTGTGATATGGCATATTTTAAATTAATTGGATTTGGCTTCCATTTTTTGAATTTGAAGTATGACTTAATGTTACAAGTGCATACACTTGTTCATTGGATCCAATGTCTATCTAGTAACTCCATATTGGATAATATAGGTTTGAATAGTATATCTTTATGGCCACGCCATCTTGGATTTCTCAAAATGCTCACGGATGCCCAGGTGGCACCCGCAGAATTGTTTATTCGACACACCCTAATCTAATCATTTTCACAGCAAAAAAAAAAATGTGTCCATACTCAAACTTTACGGTCACATGAAGGTTTCTACCTGACTACTACAATCTATAGAAGCTCAAATGTATCACTTTTACCTTCATCCAAAAATAGCTTCGCACACTGTAACTTGGTCAATAAAAAAGTCATTCTGCACACAAGACGTGTTAGCCAATCAGCTTTGCAAAAGAGACACAGCCTCCACTGATGCGTTGTCCTCATTGCGTCTGACCTCAAATGACCCCCCAATTTCACTTTATTTCTTTCTGAGTTGTTGCCTTCAGTTTTCCATGAAAAGCCTTCAATATTAAACTTCAAAATTTCATCTTTCTGATAGTACCACTCTTATATGTCGACTTTTTCTGTACACTGTCGACTTTAGGTTTATATTTTGTGTGTAAATTTAGGTATCTCCTGAAAAATTCACACTAACATTTACTGCATGGCTGTTAGTATAGATTATTCACCATTTTCCATTCCAACCCCCAATTACCTCCTATTGGAAAGGGATTAAGAGCAAAGTCTAAAACGTTTGGAAGATTGTGATTTGAATTGAGTGCTGCAAGGTCCATTTAACTTTTTACCTACTGGTCACTGTTATAAATTTTAAATACAAAGAATATTCATTGAATTAATTACAAGATTTTTATTATGTTTTCATTGATTCCTTAGATCATCTGACTGTTTTGATTTTCTAGTTATATTATCATTACTGATAACCAATAAAGAAGTTTTTGTAATTTTAACATTTCATAGTAAAAAGAAGTTGTGCACGAGCCTAATCAATTTCTTTACATAGCATGGGGCTATTTTACAGTGTGCTTCGTTCTCTTGAAATAAGGAGTAGTATATTTCGAGATAACGATTTGGTTAACTGGCGATAATAAAGCTGAACTTCAAATAGCGGTCCATTATCTTGGTCATTTCTGGTTAACAAAGCTTAGCTCACCTTTGTTATTTCAAGTAAGTCCCGTTATTTGGGGTTCAGCTTTCAACTACAGAAAGGAAGTGTTTACTCAAGATTAAGGCGCGTTTATTTGGGGTTCAGCTTTATTATCTCAAGATAAGCTTTGGTTAACCCAAATTAAGGACTGTTTTTTGTTTTGGGTCCAGCTAGTTAACCCCGTCCATAAGGACCGTTAATTTGGGGTTCAGCGTTGTTATCTCGAGATAAGTTTTGTTAACCCAAAATAAGGACCGTTACTGGGGTTCTATTTAACAAGAGTTATCTCCAAGATAATGCCCCCTTAGCTCGAGCGAGCGGAAATTGATCCACTTGCTCTTCCACCCTGGAAGCTCATGTGTATCCTTTCCCCCGTTCTCCGAGAAAAGGAAGCCTTATAAGGAAACCTCATGTGTATCATTTTCGCCTTATCCCGGGATAAGGAACATTTATCTCCAAATAAAGCTGACTGACTGGCGATTAACACTTCGGTTAACGGAGATTAACTCGATATCAGTGTTGTTGGCGTTAGATAAGGACCCGGACCGTTATTTGGGGTCCAGCTTTGTAATCTCGAGATAAGCTTTGTTGATTATCAAATAAGGACCGTTTATTCTGGAGTTCCAGCTTTGATAACCCAGATAAGGCGCTTATTTTAGGAGTTCACCTTATTCTCTCGAGTTACGAAGCCGTTATCAATCCCGTAACCGTAGCGTTATTTTGAGATAAAGCTCCCCCTTTTCTCGGAATAAGGCGAAAGTTTATATACTTCAGTTCTTTTACGTCACTGGAAAAAGGAACAATAGCAATTGGCTGCCACTTCAAGAGGTCTATGTAAATTTACGCCTAAATTAAAACTACTTAAGTACAGAAGCGTTTTTGAGGACACGGATTTCTCTCAATGCCTGGCTCATTTATTGGGACAACCCGTACAAGAAAACCGCACCTTGTATTGAACTTACCTGCTATCCTAATCGCCCTCTAGGCAAACCAGTTTGGGATTCTGTCGTTCACGACATGTAATACTAAATCATCATCATCAAGACGGCGTATTTCGGCTAATTTACGTTTAGTGTGATCGAATACACTGGTAAACATTCCAAACATGCAAAATCCCGGTTCGAAAAAAAAATTTGAGGGGACGGTTCGTTATCGTTCCTGTGTCGTGGTGAGTTTTTCCACAGCAGGGATGAGAGACAGGTTATAATTGTGTTTGGGACGACATCGTCTGTAGGGTCACGGTTTACTCCTTATATTTTTACGTGCAAGCTTGGACAGTCTGGCATGGAAGACTCTCAGATATTATAAACCAGTGTCGTGAAATACAATGTCCGTGTAACTGAGTGTCCCACCGCCCATTTAGCTATTTTGTTCTCCATTGAGTGTTTCAGCACTGTACCCAGATGGCTTCGTCTACAATGTCACGGTTCATTCCGTACATATGTTGCTGTGGTAGCTAGGACACTCTCTCACGAGGGACACTCAGTTTCTTTACACCGGCCCTAATTCATAAAGAATACTTATATAATATTGAATGGCTGTATGATACCAGTTTTTAGATTATATTGCACGAGCTAGAAAAATATTGTACGAGACGATGACGAGTACAATGTTTTTTTAGCGAGTGCAATATATTCTTGTCTCATACAAAAAAACAATTCAATATTAATATTATTTAAATATCAGGCTGACTCAATAAAACCAAACATTGCATTGACAGTGTTGTAGTCCAACGGGCAAGTCTTTAATCAACACGATCCAAAATAACCGGTGTGAATTGTGAAAGCAGATTAGTCAGGCGGGGTTTAAGCCGGGGCCCATAACGATAACGGAATAAAGCGTGAAACTAATGTTGCGTAAAGAGTCAACTGAATCGATTACCGTATTGTTCACCATTGTTCCCGGACTATGAGTACGCCGGACAATGGTTACTTCTACACCGGTCTACCAGTCTCAATGATACACTGTTTCAATAATGTCGTTCTCACTTAAAATGCCCGGATGCAATAGAAACTTTAAAAAGAATACTGTATTATGCATCCGGGGACTTTTACCAAACTGTACAATACAAAGAATTCTTTGCACCACTCGGAAGCCTGATATAAATAATAATCTACGATATTACCTTGCTGTTGAGTTCACTGTCTTCCTCGCGAAGAAAGCCGAAAGTTAGTAACGAAAACCTTTCTTTACTCTCGTCATCGGTTTTGTAAAATTTCACAGTATCATCTGACGCACACCTGGGACGATATAAAGGGAAGAAAGAAAAACACTAAATGTAACGTGGTTGACCTCGCCGTTCTTTCTGAAACGACTGTCACTACCAGAATATCAGCACCGGGTTATTCATATATTATTTTCCCCGTCACCTTCTATTTCTCTCATTATCAAATTTTTAGGTAGTTATATTTTTGGAAATAATAATCGCTTTACTTTTTGGGAAATAATCATAACGGATCACAACGAATAAAACGGCACGTAAGGTAATCAAGGGTTAGGTAAGGTATGAAGCATGTCAAATCTCTAAACACTTGGCATCAAATGTATTATAAACACCCACTGACAAAGATTTAAACAAATTTTGATTTAAAAAAAGTTTAGGTATAAGGTGCTTAGATATTAAACAGATATTTTAAAATGATTGCATTTGTTTAATAATTATTTTTGCTATTATTCCGCCATCATTTACTGCAAACTGTCCTCTTGTCTAGAGGATATTGTTAAAATTATTCTATAATAATTTTCTATATCCAAAATAAAGAAAAGTCTGTGAACTTACACCGTCATGTAAGTTCGCAATGATTTCCTACAGTGTACAGCATGGGATCAGTGGAAAGGATATTTCAAGAACTGCTTTCATCATTCAATGTCGAATTTGAAATGAAACATAGATAACCCGGTAAAATTCGAGTACAAATCGAGTACCATGTATTCATAGAACTAAATTTCTTTCGGAGCAGAATTGGAACACTCATGTACTTAGTACACTTAAAATGTAATATATTTCACCCACTCTACTTGTTCACTTAGAAATGTCTAAATAAAAGGTACATTTTGGATAACATTGCACTCGAAATGTACTAGAAACGTACTTGAAATGCATTACAATGTACTTGAAATGCATTAAAATGTACTTGAAATGTACTCCTCGATGACGTCTACAGAAAAAGTACACTTCGAGCGCAAATGTCTTATTTCCACGTTCCTAACTTGCACCTCATGAATGTGCAGAGAATATGGGCGTCAAGCGGTGGGGGACGAGGGGGACATGTCCCCCCCCCCCCCACGATTTTTGGGGTGGGGGACACTTTATCAAATGTCCCCTCCCCCACAATTTGTACTAAGGCTACTCCTACCGCCCCTATACACCAACGGAGGATCTGGGGCCGTCGGTTCTCCCCTCGTCGAAAAAAATCAATGTGACAATGACACTTAATTACGCTGGCAAATACTTTGTAACCCATAAATCTCCAAAAATTTCCGCGCTACGCGCGGTACCTAGAGGAATTACAGACCTGATTACAGTGCAGGGCCTAATTTGGGTTGAGAAATTACGACAAGATTTGTGATCATCTTCAAGATTATCAACCTCCTCGTGGTGAACCCCGGAAACTGATCTTTCAGGCGAATGATAATCAACTGAGGCTACGCTAACATCTGTTAGTTTTTTAATTCACTGTTGTTTTTTTTTTATCTCACTGTATTTTAATCATGCCCCGCCAGAGGACACTATCTGATGCCAGTCTGGCACACGTGCCCTTATTTATAGGGCAGGCATCACCAGATGTCAAGTCAGATGGCATCTCAGTGCTCCAACTAAACGTGGAAGGTCTCACTAGGGCAAAGATAAACATCATCGAACACCTCACACATACGCATAAAGTCACTGTGATTCTCCTTCAAGAGACACACGCTACTGACAGTTCCATTCTGAACATCTGCGGCTACACCGAGAGCGCTACCCACGGGATTGCCACCTTTGCTAGTAACTCGGCCCAATCGAAACAAATTGCAACCTCACCCTGGAATGGGCAACGACCCAAATTGCAGGTGTTCTTGTCACCAATGTCTACCAGCCACCTAACCATCGGCTCCAAGCAGACTCTCTACCAACTTATGGTGCACCCTGCATTTACGCTGGCGACTTTAACATTCATAGCTTTAACTGGGGTTACAGGAAAACCAACCCTGGTGGAGCTACCCTAGAGGACTGGGCCTCAAAATCCGGTGTACAACTTTTGCACGACCCCAAGCAACCAGACACTTTCAACTCTGGAAGGTGGAATACGTCTACAAGCCCTGACCTTGCTTTTGCAAACATGGACACCATCTCCATTCACCGTACTGTTCTCGCCCGCTTTCCGAAGTCCCAACACAGACCATCACTGATCGCTCAGGAGAGCCTTGCTAAGCCTGTACCAACAAAGCCAGTGAAGAGGTGGAACTTCCGCAAGGCAGACTGGGACCAGTTCAAGAACCTGGTGGATTCAGAAGTGCCCAACCTCCTGACACCAACCTCCTCCAACCTGGACAATTCTTTCACAGCACTGTGTCAACTCTTTCTTAATATAGCAAAGAAGACCATCCCAAGTGGCTGCCGTCGCAGTTATATCCCATCCTGGGATGAGGAATGTGATACTCTTTACAATGATTTCCCGAGTTCTGAACCCGGGGAAGAAGCTTCATCCAAGGCTTCAGATCTGACAAACTGCTTGGACAGGAAACGCCGTGAGCGCTGGGAGGAGACGGTCCAAGGAATCGACTTCACCCACTCTAGCAGGAAGGCCTGGAAGACTATAAACCGCACTCAATGGAGAAAACAATAGACGGGTGGGTAGTAAGACACTCAGTTACATGGACAATATCACTACTGTATGTCTCCTTCAATTAAACTCCTTGAGAGGATGATCCTGGCCCGGCTGGAGCCCGTCGTCGAACCCCATCTGCCTGACGAACAAGCAGGATTTCGCCGTGGCCGGAGCACTGTCCATCAGATTGTAAAACTCGCAAATGATATTGAGGAAAGCTTTGAAAAGCGCCGTAAGGCAGGCGTCATCTTGGTGTACCTTACTGCAGCATACGACACCGTGTGGCACCAGGGCCTGACACTCAAGCTTCTCAGGACCATCCCGGATCGTCACCTTGTACCACAAGGATCTGTACTGGCTCATATGCTGTTCAACTTGTATATCAGCGATTTACCTAAAAACAACATCTAGACAATATGGCTACGCCGACGATCTTGCCCTCCTCCACTCGGACATCAACTGGACAGAAGTAGAAAGCACACTTACTACAGACATGGCCCTACTTGCAGCATATCTCAAGACCTGGAGACTGAAGCTGAGCGAAGCCAAGACCACCGCTACTGCCTTTCACCTCAACACCAAAGAGGCTCATCGCCAGCTTCAAATCAACCTCAATGGAGTACCACTGCCTTGGCTCTGGTCTACAGCACTGCTGAATATGCCGCCCCAGCATGGTGCAACAGCTCTCACACAAAGAAGCTGGGCACAATACTCAACGAGACCTTGAGAACCATCACTGGCTGCCTCCGTCCTACTCCATCTGAATTCCTACCAGTGCTTTCAGGCATTGCAGCTGCAGTACTTCGGAGAGAACACCACACGCACAAACTAGTGAATAAGGCCCTGCTGGACAACAAACACCTGCTACATAACACTGTCAAAGAATCACACCAACTCGGTAGACAGAGACTGCGCTCTCGCCGACCTTTCTGCCGACACGCTGCTAAACTCTCCAGTTCCCCATTCAACATCTTACAGACATGGAATACTGCCTGGCTAGATACCCCAAGACCAGATCAACTGTCTATTACACCTAAGACAGAACTACCACCTGGCAGCAATCTCCCACGCAAGGAATGGGTCACCTAAAACCGGATTCGCACAGGAGTCGGTCGCTTCAATAGCAATATGCACCGTTGGGGGCTGCGGCCATCGGCAGCCTGCCAATGTGGTTGTCCATCACAGACTGCGGATCACATTCTCAATGAGTGCCCTACCTTTCGTCCACCGGTGGACACAGATTTCTCATACCCCAACCAATCAACAGTGAGTTGGCTCCAACGCTTACAACATATTTAGCTGGTGCCTCATACGCAAGAAGAAGAAGATCATCTCGACCAATTTTGTACCATACGTCTCAACGGCCAGCACATGCACCAAAAACTCAGCAACTCCATGAATTTAGAGCGGATCGTTACTACATGTATATTGAAAATTATACTTCTCAAAACAAACAAAAATAGGCTTACGCCAACATTGCGTTATGGTCTTTTCTCCGAACTGGAATTTTAATGATTTAAAACTTAAATGCGTGGCTGACCCGCTTCGGTTCTGGCGAATCACTATGTTTTATTTTTCATGAAAATGACAAATTTTAGAAAATAAACACGTTATCGTAGGTTCACAATTTTCTTAAAATATTTTGTGAAAACACTCCGGACTTTCTACCTTTTAACATTTGTTTTTGTTGATGGAACTGAAAAAAACAGCTTAAAAAAGAAAACATAGAGTACCAACAATAGAAAGCAATGGCTGCCTCCGCTTCTTCCACATACTGTGGGTGCCGCTTTGCATATACACTAATCGGTAGTGATACAAATTGATGTATGTGTTAGAGGTGGCCAGGTGTAATAATAGTGCACCTGGATCATTGTGCTCAGATACTCTTTTTTCCCATAATGCAATGCGCGCTTAGGTGAAAAGATGTATTCACTGAGGCGGTTTATTTAAATCAAGACGGCTGACGTGTCATTTCATTCGTTGTGTGGCCATGGGTAGGACAAAATTTAACCACCCAATAGCAACCAACATCCAAGAACTGATATTTTGCCGGATTGTTTGTATCGAATTGACATTATGTGTGTATACAAGCACCCAAACTAATAATTATTCCGTGCAATATTCAAAATGTCAGCGCCCAGTACGGACGACTGGTTTTGAATGGGCTTCACCCCCTTGCTCACGCATACTGCCGGGCAGTTCTTTGTCCGTTGCCAGGCGTTGACGTCACATGTCAACTCATCTATAGCGTAATTCTGATTTTAATCCACAAGCTTTAGACAAATGAAATCCAGAATCCAGAGTACGCGAATAAATCCCAGCAAGTAACCACGCTCTCTTTTGACAACGTTTGAACGTTGCCAGCTCAACATTGGTATGGCGATGCCGCATTATTTCAGGCACATGTAAGTATTGTAATTGCTAAGATATGATATGTAGCTTGCTGTTTTTAATGCATCTCCGTGTGAAATTCATGTTTATTTGATCTGAAACGAATCAGTGGCGATGTTCATGAATTTGCTTAGTTACTATATCTAGTACATGGGGAAATGTAATGGATGTTTTGGTTTAGTTTTTTTTTCATATACAATTTTGACACCAATGTTTTTCCAATACAGAATTTCATGGAGAATCTGAAAATCCTGGGTGTCATTTTTTAAAATGTGTTCTTGGGGGTTTTATAAGTGGGCAAAATTTGTACAGGGGTAAACAATAAAAGTGTTTAAATTGTTTTAAAATTTATAGCAGTCTGTTCGGCTGCTCATAAGGTTTCTAAAAAGGTACAGTTTGCCATATTTACGACCTATTGTTTTAGTACAATAGGCTCAAGAAAGTTCAAGGTCATTATTTATAGAATGGTCCGATTTTGTTGAAACTGGTTTTAAATCGTTCATTGGGTCATAGTAAATAAGAAAATGTATATAGATTCTGTGTTTCACCTTTCAAAGTGAGACTTTTAGAGATATGACTGGTGGTCTCCCATAGACCCTGTGGACCATGGCCATATTTGCCCTCTTAATTATTATCAAAACGTCATTGGCAACGCGACCTTTATATTTTCGGCTTCTGTACAGTAAGACGAACAATTTGGCACCATTTTAGAACAAACCTTGTAACTCTTGTACTATAACCCTCAGGTAGGGCAAACTATACCTTTCTGTAATCCTTGAAAGGTACTGAACATGATGGTATACTTTAAAACATACTTTGCCCCTTTTATATTTTCCCCCTGTATAAACCAGTGTAAACCTTGCCCCCTTAGAATTCATCCAAGAACACATTTTAAAAAATGACACCCATGATTTTTTGAATCCTCATACAATTTTGATTTAGAAAAACCTTGGTTGCAAGATTGTATATGAAATGTTCACAAAAATACAGTTCCACATGTACTATATCGTACTCCTACACACATATTCGCATAGATTCACATGCTGGAATTAGTAAGATTTTTTAACTTGCTTTCAGAATCAGGAAGATTGTTTTGGCGAAATGCCCTGTTTGATTGGTTTGTATACCGTTACCATGGTTCCATAGAAAAAAAAAAAAAAAAAAAATATTTTCGGCTTCTGTACAGTAAGACGAACAATTTGGCACCATTTTAGAACAAACCGATGAATCTGAAATTTTACCCCCAGTGTGACCTTGAACCCGTTTTACCTTGTAACTCTTGTACTATAACCCTCAGGTAGGGCAAACTATACCTTTCTGTAATCCTTGAAAGGTACTGAACATGATGGTATATTTTAAAACATACTTTGCCCCTTTTATATTTTCCCCCTGTATAAACCATTGTAAACCTTACCCCCTTAGAATTCATCCAAGAACACATTTAAAAAAATGACACCCATGATTTTTTGAATCCTCATACAATTTTGATTTAGAAAAACCTTGGTTGCAAGATTGTATATGAAATGTTCACAAAAATACAGTTCCACATGTACTATATCGTACTCCTACACACATATTCGCATAGATTCACATGCTGGAATTAGTAAGATTTTTTAACTTGCTTTCAGAATCAGGAAGATTGTTTTGGCGAAATGCCCTGTTTGATTGGTTTGTATACCGTTACCATGGTTCCATAGCGAACAACCGTGTTTGTAATCAAATCAAAATAAGCAAATCTCATCATCCCGCAGCCTATAGTTTATAACTTGATCTTGAATGCACTCAAAATGCCACCCATGACATCTAGCTGTAATCATGTATTTGCAGCACAAAAGCTCTTCGACAGTAAAGGGCCTACTATAAATTATACCACATGATATCAGTCTTTGAAAACAAACTAAAATGGAATAAACCCAAGCTTGATGTTCAGAACAGCCAAGATCTAGAATTCTGCCAAACAGAATGAGTCCAATTCTCAATTTTATCTTGGGAAAAATTAAAACCAAACTGGACACTGCAGTATAATCACATCTTGGGAGTGTGCCAGAAACTAGGAACTTTCACTTGTCACCACATTTAAAAGGTTTTCTGAAAACCGCACTTTTGATTCCAATTTGACGGAGATATGTTGTTTGTTTGTTTTGAGAACCAGGGCATTCAAGAATAGATAGTGAAAGCAGTCAGTGAATTCAAAGAACTGAAACTCTCAGAGCTACTTTTTTGCACATGGTCCTGTTACCTATGGGTCTGAAAAGATGCAACTTGATGAAGTTTGTCCTAGGCTTGCACAGCGTAATTAACGCAACCTGAAGGGTTGCAGTTTTACGTACACTGAATGATATTTCCGAGAGCCGAGAGACGTCAATTTTGATATTTTACCCTCTATTTCTTATCACTTGTTTACAATAAATGGAAATATCTATTTATTTCTTTACAAAGTTTTAAAACAATGCACATAGGCTTAATTTTTTTTTAAATATTGGAGGTAATGATTCATGGATTCTAGAAGCGACAAGGGGTTGGAGGATGCGGCAGTGGTTGTATTACAACTTGTACCGCAGATTTTTTTGACAGTGTATCCTCATGCAACTTTTTATTTGTGCATATTTTAATTCCTTCAATCTTACAAGGGTATTTGAGCCATTTTATCAAAATTATTTGGAGACTCGTCCCTTGGGGCCACGATTCTTAAGCCTATGCTAATAACATATCTCACCCATTGTCAATAAAGATATAATTAGGTGTTGCTGTTGGATCGTTGGATTTGGTTGTCAGACATTGCTGCGGCATGATTTTTAAATCCGGAACACCGGAAACGGAGGCTTCAAAATAAAGGGCTTGTCCAAGTTCCACAGTAAGGGGAAAATCGTCTTTTGTATATGCAGTGTTGTACTTCTTACTGCGAAACATCTGGAAATGCAATAACAGTTTATGTGAGAAAGACAAAAACACAGAAATCTTGCATGCATTCATTGATTATTCTGAATACAGATCTTACTTGGCAATAATAATTATGATAATAAAAAATGCGGGGGCAATATTCTTTTTCATTCCGTTATACTTGTGCAGGTATAGGTAAATATCAATAACCACTTAGTAGAGAAATGGGGGTCTTAGCTTGCATGAAAAAATATTCAGACATAATGAAATGGACCCTTACTCAAATCTCTTCCACAAATTTTAAAACAATTTGTGTGTTTACATTATGTGAAAAAGGGAAAAGTAACTAATATTCTGGATCTGGATAGGTTTAAGTCGGCAGTTTCAACATAATGTCGTACAGTCGCCAACTATGGTGGTACGTAGTCGCGGGGTCATAACAAAAGTCGACAGAGCTATATGAAAAAATGCGCTAGCATAACATAAATGTGCAAATGTGGACGATGAAGGGTGAAATCAAAGTCGCTGTCTAAATACGTCGATGGTCGGTGCCTCAAGTCTTGTCCTTCGTCAACATGTTCCATTCCTGAATGGTGCGTGGGAAATAGGAGTATCTGTATACGTCTTTGGTTGTGGTGATACGTTGATATGTTGGTCTTGATGAAGATCTGGACTTAGTTTCCTTGCTTCTGTGTAGGAATTGGTCTGGGTTGATCCCTACAAGACGGTTTATGATTTTGTACATCATTCACAGTCTCGCTTTCTTCCTTCTTTCTTGAAGAGTGTCCCACTCCAAGTCCTTCATCATGCTGGTTACACTACTTTCTCTTTTGTAATCCCCAGAAGCAAAGCGGGCAGCTCTTCGTTGAATTGCTTCCAGTTTGTCTATGTCTCTCTTTGTATGTGGATCCCATGCACAGGCTGCATATTCCAGGGTAGGTCTTACGAGGGTCTTATAAGCTGTTGCCTTGATATCCTTTGTGCTAAACCATAAGTTTCTCTTGATGAAACCAAGTACTTTGTTGGCTTTGGTGGTGATTTGGTCAATGTGGGTCTTCCATTTCAAGTCTTTGTTCAACTCAACTCCTAAGTAGGTATGGTTGTCCACTTCCTCGTGTTATTCACCGCAGAAAGTGTAGGTGATCTTTGGTGGGTTCCTCTTGTTGGTTATTTGCATGATTTTGCATTTTGAAGGATTGAACTTCATTTTCCATTTGTCTTGCCAATTTTGAAGACGGTTTAAGGTCATCCTGAAGGGGTATCAGATCATCCTTGTTGTCACCAGAGATGTAAAGGACGCAATCATCTGCAAACAATCTGACGTTATTTTCGACACACCACGGGAGGTCATTGATGAATATTAGGAAACCAAGTGGTGCTATGACCGTTCCTTGAGGGACGCTAGATGTTACTTTTCCTTGTAAGCCCCACTTCCCAGCCAAGGATGCTGACATTACTACCAGCATGTATCAAACTAGAAAAGCATGCTGTCATCAGCTCACAGACCATTGCAATTGTATATGTGCTAATCCCGGCTAATCTTACTACACGCCTGAGGTACAGTGTCTGAATCCCGGTCTAAATGCTTTTGAATTGTGTCACAGAACATGCTTAATACTCCGTAAATTCTGGCAGGGATGTCAACACCTTGATTTTCCTTGGCAAGAATTTCCACGAACTGCCACGAAATCTTGCTGTTTTTACTGTTTTTACAGAATGTAAACATCCAAATTGTTTTCAAATTTGTGGAAGTGATTTCATTAAGGGTCCATTTCATTATGTCTGAATATTTTTTCATGCCATTTTGTCCCTTTAATTCAATGTTGTAACATACCTGAAATGCATATGTAACGTTGAGCAGTTCCTCCTCGCCCGCTAATGTTTTGTTTATATTCTTTGACTGTGGTGAAAGAGCTAAGCTGACCAATACGCGGCTATTATGAGAGCACGTGACTGTGATGTCAAAGGTCGGATCTCGCATAATTGGCCCAGGAAATCGCGGTCCTTGGTAAATCAGATGATTTTTGTAGATTGCTGCCTGGTTTCTTTCCTACGAAAAAAAAATGAGCTTGGCTCTAAAGGGTTGAATAAAGGTGATGATAAAACAATACTTGTGATATAGTTTTGAATCCAAAGATTTGACTTTAGATCATTCCTTTTCTTCTATTAACCCTCGTCTAAACGGGAAGGGGGTTACAAGGGGGTTTTTCTCCCGGATAAGCCGCCAAAGTTGAAGTGTGGGAGCCGGGGTGGGGGTGATGAAGCATCCCATACTTTACTGTGTAAATTGTTACACCATAAAATTGCTCATTACAGTAAAGGTTTTCATGCTATTGAGCTAAAACTTCATTCTAAGTTAAGTTTTTGTATTTTTTTCTTATTTTGTGTGATTTTTAGACAAAATTCAAATTTTCCTATTCTGTGGTAAACAAAACTGATTTCATCAAATGGACGCCGTGCAAATTCTTGTCATAGAGGCAAGCTGCTGGAAATATTGGTACTTATCAAGTTCATAGGGGTCGGTAGGAAATGTCACATGTGGACAGTGGATCCAGAGGGCAGATGTGTCCAGTGGATAAAGCGCCCAGTCCGCACAGGGTAGGCACCGGACATTTGTTTCATAGCGCAATATGGATTTTTAAATAAAGCTTTTTTAATAAAGGACAATTCTGTCTTCAATTTTTTAAGTCTGAAGTAAATGTTATAAAATTATCTTGCATATAGCCATGGTTAATTGCATGGCTTCAATCGTAGTATCTTTTTCTGGCCATCTTTGTAATACCTATATACATCATGGTTTATCGCCGCCATATGGATTTTTATTTGTCAGCCCACAGTGCAGTCAATTTCCTGTTTGCTGCATTTAAAACCAAGGGCCAATGGTGTTTCAATGTTGAAGTTTCTAAGCAATTGTTATACCAATTATCTCTCATATAGACATGTTAACTGCATGGCTTCGACTTAATTTTCTTTTCTGTCGATACTTGATACAACGTGGGTGTGAACCGTCGAGGACAACCACAGCGGGCAGAGCATATCAATGTTCGGAAGGTAACAGATCGCTTGTAGAGGAGGTGCTAGCTAGCCCCCAACGTATATAGGTGGAGTCTGGCCCAATCGCTTCGAAAGAGAGATGGGCACTCCGTTCCTGTGTAACAGGTCCCCTTTACCTTTACCTTATGAAATGTCTATGGGGTTGCAACCCCCGCCCCGCTGGTAAGACGTGTTACACCAAGCCTTGTTAGCCGCGGGTAAGGATGGCTTCTGAAAGTTAAAAGAACTGTGTTTGATAGGTTTCAAAAGCAAATATACTCAGATTTAATGCAGTTGAATCGAATGGTAAAATGAACCAACGGCGCTTTATGGGATTTAATGAAATAGTGCCGACTATAATTATTAAGAGATCAAGCGGTAGGAGTATAAAGTAGGGGTGGTTCTTCTATAATAGATTTAAGGGTGAGATATTTTTACCGCTCAAGTAGTCTTATGGAATAAGCTCATACACGAGCTTTATGAGCGCTAAAATATCACAGCGGTAATTCTATTATATAACTATGCTTCAAAACTCAACCGCCCGTTGACTCGCGGTTCATTAGGCCAGTATAAACTGGTTCAAACTTGAAAGAACCGGTGAGCATCCAGTGGTTGACTTTTGACTCCGCCCCTTATGCATTTTCAGTGTATTTGCTACTGGGTCCTTCGGGGCTTTTACCTCTTTGACTGTCCCGCACGCTTCGTATCCAGCAATCACTTGAATTACGGTCCCGTTTATAGTTTGTCCAAAGCAGAGTGGGTCACTGAAATGAACGTCACTGGCTTGCCCGTCGATGAGCATAGATTTGTTAACGAAAACAATCATTTGGTTTTCTTGACAAAGGAGTGCCAAACCTACATGCAAAATATTGATAAAATTTTGAAAGCACTATCAGTTGATTAGTTAGTCGGTACAGCCAGCAACAGCCAACGCCAAATCCGGGCGGCGGTTAAATAACCTGGCCATCTCAGTAGCTGAGAAGGGTAGTGGAATTGAATCCTTGATGGAAGAAATATCATCAAAAGGCTCTTCCATCTAGCTATCCACCTCACCAACCGGCATTAGTGCAAAGCGTGGTGAGTAACCATAACCTCCAAGTATTATGACAGCACAACTACGAAATTGGCTCTCAGTTCCCAACAGTTCTCAAGACACCACCTACGAGAGAGGATGGGCCGGTACGAGAACAGAACGAGAATCCCTGGGTCAGGACAGGCTCTCTAAAGGATTTGACAACTGAAACATATAACACACGGTCTCTTCTATGTGAACCTCGCTTATGTGAAATGGAAAAAGAACTGGACTCTATCAAATGGGACAATGGGACTCGGTGAAGTCAGGAAAAAAGGGAAGCATTTTAGTGGAGATATGCTGTACTGCGGGGGGTATTGACCTGCAGTACATAGTTAGCAGCATGAGTGGGGTAGGATTCATAGTTCGCAAAGACATAGCGGCAAATATTATGGCACAAAACAACACCAGAAGCGTAAAGTTGTCCAAGTTTATATGACAGCAATCAGTCACCCTGATAAAGCAGTCGATGAAATCTACGAGGAAATTGATATCTTTTTTGTCGGGATAAAACAAACCACACAATTATCATGTGGATGTCAACGCAAAAGTGGGAACTCGTAGAACAGGAGAAAATGTAATTGGAAATTTCGGTATTGGGAAAAGAAATGAGCGAGGAGACAGACTCTTGGATTTTGCAGCTAGCAAAAACTTACGAATCATAAACACATTTCTCCAGAAAAAATATCTCGGAAATGGACGTGGAGGAGGCCAAACGGGGAATTGGAAAGTGAAATTGACTTTATTTTGGCAGACAAGCAAGAAATAGTGACTGACTTAACAACTTTAAAAACCGGTAGCGACCACAGAGTGGTACGGGATGGTGCAATTCATATCAACATAAAACTAGAACGAGCAAAATTGGTTCGCAAGAAACCTAGCCAAACAAATCTTGAGAACCTAAGCCAGGAATTTATTAGGTTCCAGTTGGAGCTTGAAAACAAATTTGCAACTCTAGAAAATACCATGGAAGAAAAGTGAGAACTGGAAAAGGAAAAACTGATCTCGGACATAGTAATGAAAAGTGCCAAAAAGATAGCAGGAAAGAGGGTGAAGATTTCAAATGAAACAATTCAAATGGATGAAGAAATGGAGGGAAATTAAGCAAACTGGAACTCAAAACAAGAATATGTGGAAATGTGCAAAAACGATTAGAAAAGAATGAGACTGAAGTACGGGAAAAACACAATGTCAAATAAATACAGCAGACTGTGGAAAGAAGAAAACAAAAATCTGAAGAAAGCCAGATACCAACTAAAACTTGGAAGGTCACAGATGGTGGATGAACAAGGAGGAGAATGGTGGATTCATAACTGATAGATAAGATCATCGCACGAGTTGAACAATACTACCAAGACCTTACAATAGCAAAATAACAGGTAGAATTCCTCTGAATAAGCTTAAGACACCACAAAATAGAAGTATCAAGTACCACCAATAGACAACGAAGATTGAACAAAAGATTGTGAGGAGAGGGTTTTTTTTTGATGAAAAAGAAGAAAACGAAAGATAAATCACCGAGAGGAGATGAAATATTATTAGAATTTTTAAAATAAGGTGGGTGGTGGAAGTATATAAAGAGCGACCAGGCCAGTGTCTTTATACAGTGCATCTATGAGGAAAATTACAGGACCATTGGAGCAAGGCCTGTAATCATTCTCATCCGCAAGAAAGCAACTACAGACCAATCAGTCTTGTTCCAAACATATACAAGTTCTTCACCAAGAAAGCACAAAACAGACTCACTACACCAGAGACGTCAATCAACCAAGAGAACAGGCCGGATTAAGAAGTGGTTTTTCCACAACTGACCACCTTCATGTTATCAATCAGCTGATAGACAAATCGGGTGAATATCAACGTCCCCTATGCTTAGCTTTCATTGATTATGAGAAGGCTTTGACAGCATCGCGATACATCTGTGGCCCACGCGCTTGTTGACGCAGGGCATTGACCATTATAATATAATTAAGCAAGGGTACTGCTATCATTCAATTCCACAGAAAAGCAATAAAATTCATATTCAAAGAGGGGGTCAGACAAGGAGACATTATGCCGCCTAAACTTTTCAACGTTGCTCTGGAGCCATCATTCGCAAGCTAAATTGGACAACAAAGGTAGTAACATAATGGTGAAGACAGCCACTCCGGTTTTGCCGATTATATTGTTTTCATTTCCGCATCTTGCAGTTACAGTCCATTTTCCCTATTCACTGCACACAGTGCATTCAATAGGCCATGACCTGTCAATCGTACTCTGTGCTTAACGCATAGGACATGAGTAAACTCACGTCGTTGCGATGAAAGTGCTCAAGGGATTGTCTTCGTAGAAGCTCTAATTGAGAATTCTTATGATCAATAACAATATGTGAATTTTTTATGATATAACATTCAGAAAAATCCGAAAAGGTTAGTTTTATAAAGAGTGGTATTTTGGGAGGGTATATGCTAACTCTATGGCAAAAATCACCAGTGATTGCTGGAAGTTTCAAGAGGGCGCCATGGACAAAACGGTTAGACATCATCTCTTCGTAGAAGCTGACAACCAAGATAAGCTTATTTTCTATAAGGTGTGTAAATTTGGTTGACATATGGTGCTTAAAAAGATCCGAAACCACATTCTAACAAGGCTTCCAAAATGTGTAAAACGGGCCTACTAGCCAATGTTCATGCACACAGTGTGTGGGTAATCGCTCATCCATAGCATGTCATTGAGCAGTGCTTGGAGGTGCCCCTGTGGAAAGTGGGATCTTTACATAAGTTCAAACTTAATGAAGAATTTATTGGTCCCACAACGATTTGGTTGGGTGGGCAAAAGTCGAGGCCCGTTTACAGTGGACACTAACTGCACCTGGAAGACCCAAATACTAGAAACCATGATCCAGGAACTTAACTGTGAAAGCATCAGCGTGGGATTAAAGATTGTCACACCACCAAGAAGACTATCTACATCAACCAAACTGCTTTAGCGGAAGTTGATCTATCTAGGGTATAGGTCCTCAATATGAAAGCTAATCACTTTGATGAAATTAGCAAAGGACAAGATCAGGATGGATGCATTTGGCAAACTGAGTGAGGTTATGAGAATTAACATGCCAACTATGCCTGAAACGAAAAGTTTTCAACCAATGTTCTTTTCCCTGCCATGACCTATGGGTGCAGAGACTTGGGCAATGACCAGAAAATGGAGAAAACAAACAGAAAAGGAGGAAAACAACATGTGGATCAACAAAAACTCAAGTACAAGAAATCATCCATGCAGTGAAGCAAATGATTGTCATGGGCAGGTCATGTGGCAAGACAGACTGTTTTGGAGATGGACAAAGTTACTAACTGAAAGGAACTAGAAATGTAATAAGACATACGGAAGACCTTAAAAGCAAGAAAATCCCGGTAAGCCTTTGTGGTTTCAATCTTGGAGGGCCTTCATCCTGCATTGGATCGAAATGGTGATAATGATGATGACGGCTTCAAGGTGAAAATTTTTCAACTCAATAGATGAGGAATTAGATAAACTATTATTTTTACGAGATTTTAGTAATTTATATTAAATTAACATGATCTGTTAAAGAACTCGAGTTCTTTAACGGATCATGTGCTTTCTTGGAACTTTTAAAAGCAACCAGTTACTTTTAAATTTGAGGATTAGCATTTATTGTTCCATGGATTAGACACTAATATCTTTGGATTCCAGAAACACCAATCAGTTAGCTATTTCCTTGAAATATTGCCCAAGCTATGGGATGTAAGGAATATATTTTCAGTAATTCCAGATTCAGTGTTTTAAGATGATCAGAAATGCCGGGTCTAAATTCAGGGACCAGTGTGTCTTGTTTGAAGACCAATCAGGAGCAGAATATGTTTAAATTTTAATCCAAGACCAGTAACAAGTCGGTCGAAAAAAAGTGCTAGGGTTAGCATTTTATTGCACCAACCCTTCATGTGATTAACTTTGATCAGGGGTGGATTTAAGAAAAGGGGCCCGGAAGGCTAAGTTGTTTTGGGCCCACTGTGTGGTGGGTTTTTACCAGATAACCTTAGACGATGCCCAATAGATGAGAGTTCGGTAGGCAACTGCTTTCGTTGCCTACCGCTTAAAATCTGTCCCTGACAACCAAGGCCGGAACAATGTGAGCTCTAAAACATTAGACGAGTCGTTTTAGTATTAGAAAATAGAAGAGCCTCACACATACCGTCATCACCAAGACTTTGAGGATATTTTACGACATCTACTCCAGTTGATATTCGGTTTTTAACATTGTAACCAGCTTGGTAGGCGTATCCAATTTTGTAAGATATGGCATGGATCACGATAGAAAATGCCGCGGATGCTGACACATGAGAAACTGTGTGGATGCCTCTTGTTATCGGGATACGCACGATGCAGAAACTGTCCGTGCCTGGACTTGTAAGTACATCAGTTTGAGTCCCTGTATAAAAAGGTAGCAGTAATTTGCGTAGGTTATAGATATATTGTCTGTAACTCTTATGCTCTTCGAAGTATCTGTAATTTTAGACTCTCATAAATGTGTAGACCCTATAGAAAACCTGTGAGTTAAACTCGTCTACTGATCGAGAAAACATTGATGGATTTCATCAAAATTACAACACATCGCAAGACCTTAATTCGTGTAACTTGCGATGGGTTTACGATGCGCCACAAGTCTTTGTGAAATCTGCTCTATCCGGTTCAGACGAGATGCTAACCTACAAAAACATTTGAACTACTAAAGCTTTTGGGATATAACACATTTACGAGGTTAAAAAACAAGAAAGGCTCTAGGTAAAATGCAAGCAGTGTATAATTTTACGTTTTTCTTACGTATATAGTTACTCGTCCTTTGAGGTGAAAGTTTATGTTAAAGTCAAAGGTCAGCTTACCCAGTGCCCTTCCATCCAACACAAGACCATCAGCGTAATGACAACTTATGGTGATACTCAAGGAATACTGTGAACTACTGTGAGTTGGAAGATAGGCAACAGGAAATGTTAATGTAGGAACAAAATGGCTGATTGCGGGTACGATGACCATGATTGGATCTCCTTGCGTGTTGGAGCTGTCACCCCCTTTACCGTACTTAAACATGAGGACCGGTGCCGAGGAAATTACATACTGGACTGTGTTACCAGGGACATCAACCTCATGGAATTCACTAGCATGAAGTTCTATAGTAGTATTTTCTGCCAAAAATCTGACCAGGGTATTGTCTTCCGTCGCTATCACTCGAAATATGTACCCTGTGGCACGGTCCTTGAATGGACTCAGCACAAACTTAGTTCCTGCGCTTTCTACGTCAGTGAGATGTACAATAAGATAGTTGCACCGGTCTTTATAAGTTGGAACCTTAGAGCAGGAAGAGCCGGACATGACAGACACAGGTGATCGGTCTTATAAAAGATCCCGTTAGGTCATTGACGCTATCCAATTGGTATGTCGTTGATGGCGCCAAGACTTCCCGGTAACGCTCTCCATTTGTGGTTGTGATTTCAACGATGGTGCTTAATTCTTCATCAAGTGCTGTCACAGTGAACTCTGATTTACGCGTGGAATAAGGAGCGTATGATGCAATGTAATATTCTTTACCAAGTGCTTCGACTGGCATGATATTAGTACTACCCATAAGCCATTCAGAAGCGAAATTACTATATGCATAGAAGGCATGGACGGCAATATCTCCATCTGCTTCAATGGTAATGGTTCTTGGTGTTAGCGTGAAGCTGTATCCTAAATAATCAGTGCCAGCAATGCTTACATTACCAGGATTGCTGAAAGTTGTCGTAAAAGCCTGTCTCCACACAACCCCTGGACAATTAAGAGTACCACTAATAGGCTGCAAAGATGGTGTTGACATAATAATGTGGAAGGTTGGTCTATAGCTGCCACTAACAGAGCTAGGTTTGTAAGGGGTTGGTAAGGCAAACACGAACTTTCTTCCAAAGAAATCCAGTTTCTTTGTACTCCCTACGAAATGAAACAATATCACAAAAGTAATACCATTAATTCATGTTTTATATTATAGTTTAGTGTTCTATTTTATATGTATATAATGTCAATCTCAGATGGGAGCACGTTCATCACTTTTGAACTCAGGAAATTGAATGGCAACTTTCTAATTTTGGAAGACCACTGTCATCCATTGATGATGTCCGAATTTTCCGTAAACATTTTAGTGCATGATAACTTGCTTTAAGCATGTTATCGTAGATTCATAAAATGCGTGCAGGATCAGATCTATTCCATCTGCTCTTAGAGGAGGCAAAAGTTGTTGTTGTTAGTGAATGAAAATAAATTCATGTAATGTGGAAGCCGGCATCTTTAGATGAAGGCCATGAAGAAAAAAGAATATTTATCCCAATATGATACTTGAAATTACAGTAGCAGTAACTACCCATTTTTCTTCACTGGACGTGGAGTTATTACTATCTTCTGCTAACTTAATCACAAGCTGTTCAATCGGTATGTTACAAATGTTATCGTTCTCCCAATATGAGTTTTCAATATCCATTGGAGGTTACGTTTGCCGTGTCTGCAATGCTTGACATCAAAAAATAATAACCTTATAGGCCTATGTTCATGTTTATGTACAAACATTAGCACTTATAACAGTTTCAAAATCTTTTTGGCCCTAACACCCATGCACGGTTACTTGTTCGATGGACATCTCCTTATGTTCTTTTCAATTTTCTCGCGAAACATTTTACGTTTGATTGGGTAATATGCCTTGAGAAAGTCTCAAACCCCCGGGGGGCCACTTGTATTCAAAGGTGGATATGACGCGTGAACAAGAAAACGCGTAAAAAGGGTGTCTTTTTTCCATCAGGCGATGTACGTGCGTACATCGTTTAGGGTGTCAAAAACAGCAAAATATGGAAAAAAGGGTATGTTTTTTTCTTAACCCTGAAATTGTCATGTTATATCTCATTAAACAGGGATCAAAATCATCTAAAATATTGTAATCGGAACTATTGGGAAGTAAAGCAAAGCAAGATAATAAAGGTATATTTATGATTCAATGCACTGCGTACTTGTTGATGGTATCATAAACAGGTAAAATACTTGTTTACGGTATGTTTTAGCTTGTTTTTTAGTCGGTGAAAATACGTGTTTAGGGTGCATTTTGAAAGTCCATGTTCACGCATCATATCTACATTTGAATACAAGTGGCCCCCGGGCTCAAACCATGCATAAAGTGACTGTATATGCAGTAGAAGAGAGGGGTCATACGCTATTCTCATAAACTGTTGGTTCAAAATAACTTTTGGGATTGGAACATTCCCCTCTATGTCGAATACCCCTGCTTACTAAAGCGAATGATGCACTGAGACCGTGAATCTACTATAAATGCGTTAAACGTTATCTTTGAATGCAAAAGGTCACTAATGGACAATTTGTTTCTTTACTGGAGCAATATAAATAAAATATCTTTTGATACTGGCATTAGGTGATGGTTCTAGTAAAATTATGCCGCCAAATGATTAATGTATAAACGTTCACGATTTTGCCCTAAATGAATCATGTATAAACGTTCACGATTTTCCCTTTTACAACCCATGTTGGTATGCTGGTATTATGTAGATATCGAAGTTAAGAATGACAATAATCCGTTTACAATGTTACCGTACACGCACGATAAGGCTTATTTATAGTCCCTTCAGCAAAGATCCGATGGTATTGCTCTTTGAAATATTTTGTTATATTTTGAAACAACAATAAGATGCCAAATCTGTTTGAAATGCCATTTTGTACATTTTTAATATTATTTTGAAGAGATCAGGACATAACCATATGCACTGAAGTTAAAATAAAAGCACCTGTTAAATAAAATCGTGGTGGGTTGTAAAGGAATATAAGTACACAGCGAGTAAGTGAAAGTTATAGTCTAATAATGACTAATGACATATAAGAAAATAGGAATCTCTCACCTTGTTGACAGAATATCACAAGCAACGCCGATAGCCAGCAGATCAATTGCTTGCACGCCATTTTATTGAAGAAAGGTTACATATATATAAACTTGCCGAATCCGTTGTAGAAACAAAGAAAAATCTAAACAGATAAAGCTCTGCCACTTCTTTTCCGATATGACATGTGTACTGCCTATTTGGTTATATATAGCGGAACTTCCGTAAGAGGGTTTAAAGGACTTTTCAGCCAATATCAACAAAGAGTATAGTTATCACTTAAAACATGTTGATTCTGGGGCTACATGTTAAAATGGATATGGGAAGGGTTGGTGTCATAGCTTTCTAAATATCAATGTGGGACCTATGAAAGTACACATTTTTAAAGGTTAATACCGTAAGAAATTTACAAGCAATGGTGAAATGTTTTTTTTTTTTCAAATGGGTGAACTTCAACAAAATAAGATATGACAATGGTAGATCTGACACAACCAACTCGCAGTCATTCTGAAAGTGATTCTGAAAGTCATTCGAGTCATTCGAGAAAGTAACCTGGTCTTGCGGTTAGTAAGCTTACATGGACCAAAGGGTCCCGGTTTTGATTTCAGTGGGGCAACTTGCTGGATTTAATTTGGGAACTCAATTTGGGAAACAGATATTGTTTTAAAACCTGAATACCACTCTCTCCATGGTTCATTTGACATGGGCAAAGGAACCATGAAAGCTTGCACTCCCCATTCGGTGTGTTTCGAAGTGTGTTTGAATGTTGCAACATATGGCGCTGTTTAAGCTGCTGCCTCTGAGTTGCATTGTTTCTGTAAAGTAATTAATAAGTCGTAAATTCAAAGCCGCGATTTGAGATCGAATAAACCTTGATTATTATTTTTATTCTGAACAACCATGACAACGCCAATCTTGTTTGTGTAAAATATACTCGGCCTTACGTAGGCTTTTCTCAACTTTAAACTCAACTTCAGGCAAGGTTGCTTCTTTCGGGGAGTTTCTGTAACCTGACCCATCTGACATACTTTTTTTCTGACACACTTATTAATTCGGAAACCTTAACGGAATATACCTGTGCTTTATTCCGTCAAGGGTTTCCGAATTCATAGGTGTGTCAGAAAAAGTGTGTCAGATGGGTCAGGTTACGGAAACTCCCCTTGTTTTGTACAAACTCAACATTGAGATATTTATTGTGTATAGAAAACTAGCTACTTTGCATAGAAATGAGTCGTTTTGATGACGTTTTATTTGTAAAATTTTACTAAACTTCCTCAAAGTGGCAAGCTGGAAATAGTCCACATTGAAATAACGATTTTTACAATTTTTTTTCCATAAAATTACTTTTTTCATAAATTACATTTCTTCATAAATTACACATTCTTTCTTCATGAAAAAGTGCAACATACAAAGAAAATTGACTTTACTTGATACTCGTTTGTTTGTCTGTGTATTTGTCTTGTTTATTTGTTTGCCTATGGATTAATGCGTTAATATTTTAAGCTTATTTGCTTCAGACTGCAATGATTAAAAAAAATGAAATCGTCATTGTAAATTGATAATTGTTGACATTACGCCTTTCAATACTGCAAAGTGCCTCTTTTTCTGAAAACGTCATTTTTTGGAAAAGACAGTGTGTGTGGAAAGTGTTTCTTAAACTTTTAAAATTTTCTAAACATCCAGTTCTAAGTCAAGTTATGCAACGAGATATCCTTGAATTTTTGGGGAACGTATTTTTGGGAACCCCTTATATAACGTGGTAAAGCGTCAAGTCCCTTATGATCTGAGGCTTGTATATTAGCCGCTTCTTTGACGCAATCCGACCATGATTTTGCACGCATTTGTAACGCTCTTTTGAACCTGAGATTTCTTTCTTAGACACTGATTTCAGTATTATTACTCAACTTTGTATTATAACTTATGTTTTAGCTTGTTTTTTTAGTCGATGAAAATACGTGTTTAGGGTGCATTTTGAAAGTTCATGTTCACGCATCATATCCACCTTTGAATACAAATGGCCCCCAGGTATATTCTAAATCCCCGTGTTTTTGTAGTGTCGAATGTTTTGGAAAAAACAAACAAATAGGATATTTTTGAAGGAAAAAATGCCGTACCTTTAAACCTTTATTTGGATATGATACGCATCAAGTTGGAAATGGTGCTCCGAAACCAAAACAAAAATTTCACAAAGGCCTTATGAACTTGTTTGTACATAACCTATTAGCATATTGTGTAACATTGTTTATCGTGATCGTATAAGCGCGACATTTTCTCAAGCAGTCTGGAATGTGTATGTTTTGATACGAGGTAAAACAACTGGTAAAGGTGATTTCCAACCACAGTCCTTGAACAACACCAATCATCCCATCCTGTCTTTCCTGTCCAACAAACCCAAACTGTTTCTGAATTTCCACATTATATACATTATATTGTCGATTACACTCAAAAGTCCGTTGATAATTTATACAACCGTTTGGAGCTTCCTGTAGATGTCTCCCGGTAGACTTTTGTTATCTAAAAATCTAAAACGTTTAGTGATAGCAATTTCTGTTCAGACAGCCTTATTAAAGCAAAGATACCACGCTGAGGCCTGGTCCACAACATAACTGTTTTGAAAGGTTTATTGAGTTTACAAGTGGTCAAAATGACACACCATCAGCCTTCCAGAACAGCCTAAGTATTGAGATGAAACCATCCAAACTGGAAAGGGGTTAAGAGTTGGCAAAATCCTTAATAATATTCCATTATAATTTTTAACTAAACCACTAAAAATGTCATCTAAGCGTTCCGCGGGCATAGCTTTTCAAATTGGATTTTAGCGCATTTAAAAAAAAATCTATTCATTTTTTTTATTTTTTGTATTCTACTTGCCAGAAAAGATTGGACCAAATCTATCACATCATACAAAACAAACAGCAATAAGACAACTAAAACCAACTAAAACCCGTAGCATTTCCTTTGATAAGTTCGCATTTCAAGTAAGAAAAACGATATCGCATCTGTAATTTGTCCTAAATCCACCTTTCTCATTATTTTTGCATTTAATAAAATAAACCAAGATATCCATGAAATTCTTTGACGTAACAAGTTTCATTAGAAGGCTGACCTCTGGCTAACCATTTCTAGCATGATCGGAAGTAATACAAGATGTATATAAATAAACTTAGCAACCACTTTCAACCTTTTAACAAATTGAAATTGTTATAGGATTTTGTCGACATTTTGGTTCCTTCCGTAATCTTGAACCGATTGGTCCTGTGTAAGTGTGAGCTGTATTTCTCCTACTCAGTCCAATAACTTTGAATCAAATAACATAAAATCACTTTAAATGTTACTTTATACAGACTATTTACAAAGAAAATTTAAGCATGTAATTGATGACACAAATCAGCCTTCCAATTAAAATCACACAATTTTATTTTCAATCACAACAATATATATATATACATATTCTTCGTTTTCAAGATTATCCCCAACTCTATAATATCCAAAAACCTTTTCGAATTTACAAAAAAACATCAAAAGCCGTCTCCTCTAAAAGGCGCACATCATAAGTCACAAAAAAGTTTGTCTCAGCTTCCCTCGCGCATATCTTTTAAAATTAGATGTAGCTCATAGCTCTATTCGGCGGCGCCGATTTTTAAATTTTTTTACATTTTATTTGTTTTAATTTAGGCGATACTCAGTGCTTTTTCTTAACACAAAGTGTTTCTCAAAATTTGGGAACCAATGCAACCATACAAATATATAGAACTATTTGGACTTCATAATGTATTTTTTTCATTGTGAAGTTTGTTATATGACTTGAAAACAGAAGAGGAGTACATTGGAGTGGCACATATTGTATACTTTTACAAACACCATGGCTCATAGCTTATTTTGTAAAACAAAACATAGCCCATAGCTTTTTAGCCAAAAGAAGCTGAGACAAAGTTCTTTTTTGCCTAATATATGTAATGCCGTTTAATTGTACCGCTTTTGTTATAACCTCAGAACAAAATGAAGGTCTTGAACACGGCAACCTTCCAATTTGGATGCCTATAGGGAAAGATTATTTTCTACTCATGTTTACCAACCTAGATTACCAAGTAGTTTCAAATCATGGCAACGTTGTTGTCACATTATGGCTACTCTCCAATTACCTTTTCAATTGCAGAATCTTTGTTTTACACCCTCTTATACAGTGATAACCATTTTCCTTTGCAAGAAATAATATAATATGATTTTATGGTCAACTTTGAAAGATCCGGTATTATAACAAAATAAATTAATTAATGTGAAATAAGGTATTTCTCTACTGAGGCAAATGAAATTATCTAACGAAATATTACGGTGCTTATGTGGGCGAACCCAAAAGTACTTCTATATTGATCATGTCTATATCTTGCACTACGAACATGAGTAGTGATGTCAAATTTTAGTAACCAACGTAAATATGTACATTAATAAAAAATGCAAGTATAATTGTCTGGTATTATATGTTTTTGTTGATAGAAAACAATCTTAACAAATACAATATGATTTGTTATTTACGTTGTTGTTGCGATAATGATCACTGTAATTATGGTGGTTTCATTTCGTACAGGTACATTCCAACATATGGCAGGTAGGGTGGATTTCTAAAGTTGTATTTCAGTGAAATACTAAAGAATATTAATCTGGCAACTGTTTTCATTCTTTTGCGTCAACAACTACGTCCAAGCATCTTATAAGCTGGAGAGCGTGGTCCACTGCTTAGGTATTCTCGCCTTTGTGCAGGAGGTCCCCGGTTCTTCTGGATTTGATTTGGATAACATTTGATAAACTGGAACTCCGCTCTCCCCGTGGTTCTTTGGACTTGGGTAACGAACCATGAGAATACCCTGCTCGGAAGGGACGTTAGAAGCCCGTCGGTCCCATGCACATGGGAATCACGCTGTAATATGTAAATCGCACAGCCAGTTTTCGATAAGAGTAGTGTGGAAACCCCTGGCTGTCCCAATTCGTCCTGGATTCCGGCATCATTTGGAAAGCATGGTCTGACCACTGAAAGGATCTACCCAGGCTAAATAAGACAAAACATAAAATAAATGTAAAAATAAAAAAGCTTTATTTATCTGTAACAAAGAGAGATACCTTATGTAACAGATTTTGCTAATGTTAGATAGAGCACAACTGGTGGGTAAATTGAAAAGACAACCCATCCAAAGGACCAATATCCGATCATTCACTATAACGTTCTGTTATATAGCAAGGAAACAATTTGAAAGTACCTAATAAAATGGTCATTCGTCATGGTGCAAGAACTAGTTCCCCTCTAAATTATTTATTTTTCCCCCATAAATTATGTTCCCCAACAATCATATTTTATCAATTTTCCTCAAATGGTCTATTGAAACATTTTGTAAGTTGTTAGCATTTCTGAGTATGTACAATATCGATCATTCTAAGGATTAAACAATTTCATCTTTATGTTCAAATTATTTAGAATAATTTATTGCAATAGTGGGTATTGGCCACTGTTGGTCACTGTCGAAATAGGGTCATACTGTTAACATCTAATCTCAGCTCCATACTGCGAGCTTCACTTTATATTCCCTACGTTATCTTTAATGTAAGAACAACACTATTAATAGGATTTTTCTTGAAATTTCACAACATCTTATTTGGGAAAAACGTGGATTAATAAAAAATCAATCTGTGCTCAGTCAATACCCCTGAAATGCCTTACACACCATATCTTGGCCATTTTAGAGGCGGGTGATTGCCTTTTCAAGAATTTGTGTTTCAGATAATTCCATACTTTTTTTTGCACTTCCTCCGGCTTTCCGGCAGTCATATTGGGAAACTAATTTTATAATTATGCCAAATTACGATGTAGCGGAGTTTCTAAAGTCACATATTTTCAATTTTCGGTGAAAATATAAAATTCCAGTCTAAAACAATAAAGAACAAAAATATTGATGTTCTTCTACAACCTTAATGATTCCTCTTAAACGACAAATTTCCCTTGCATTCCATTAATTTTGAGCTAACACCAAGAAAAGCTACAAAAGCTAATTTCCGGTGGTTTGACTTTCAACCGAACACCCCATATAAAAGATAAAAACCTTTGCGGTAGAAAGCTAATTTAAAACCAACCTATATGTTTCTTTCAGTTTATCTTAAGTTCCTCATTTCTTGAGGCAGCTTCGTATTTGTCTTCGTGTCATCATACCATCTCGACCCTGCCGTTGTTGTTTGCTGTGGATAGTGGCACAAAAAACACCGATTGCTTGCTGTTAAACTATTCCAAGTAGAAAAAAACACCAACCTGCAGGTGATAACAGGGGTGAACTGATTAGCTGAATCATTGGAGATATCTGAAATGGAAAATATATATATTATATAACTCTTTTATACAGAAAACAAAAACTTACAACTAATATAAATCAATATTCGTAAGAAAGGCTGGCCCCCTAAATCTAGGGACAACCTGAAAGTGGTGCTATATATAATATGCGGGAACAATACAAGTTCAGCATGTGTGGAGCAACAAACCCCACTATCCAAACTAGATACAATCCAGGAAAGGTGCCAATGGTTTTGGGGTGTAAAAATAATTAATAATAAAAGGGCTGTTTTGATTATGGTGTATCGGTGCGCATGGCTACAGAGCGCGCATAGCTCTGTAGCCATGGCCTCGATGTTCAAGGGTAATATTTTGGAAGAGATACTTTTGCCAGGGGAATTTCTGGAGGTTTGAGTTTATGCCAGGTAATTTAACATAATCATGATTGATGTGAACTTCATACTTTTTTTCTTATTTATCATGGATATTACTAAGATCTTTTGAACAAGGTTAAAGAGAGTGTTTTTTTCAATGTCAACTGTGACCGAGACTGAGACTCATAGTAATGGCATGTAGCCGTTTCAACAAATTACCGTTTGGCAATCCCCAATGCCCAAATCGAGCAGATCGTTTCCCCCTACTACCCTCCCTGTATACAGACCACGTGTATGTCTCACATCTTGATCGATTACGCTGTGACAAAAGAGATACAGAATGCCTTGCTGCTTAGCCGTATTGTAGTTATAAACGGTAACGAGATGAATATTTTTGGTGTCACGTTCAGGTACCAGGTCACGTGTCAGTTATCAGTTCACTTTCTCTTCGGCGGCGGGGGCGACCGAGATATATAAATCCGACTATGTTAAATCAAGGTCTGTACATGACCCTCTTCTGCCCAAAGTGCTATTTTTTTTTTCCAAAAACAAACCGTGTATTATGTCCTAAAACAGTACAAATTTACCTTTTCCCTACTTATTTCAAAACCGACGTACGATGAAGATACTCGGTTGCTTTTTTCCAATGTAGGGATACGTACGTCATTTTTACCTGAATGGGTCCCCCGAAGCAAAATAATAAACCAAATCAATGCCGTGACGTCATCAAATCTTTTATTTTTTCACAATTGGCTGTTATTTCCCTAATAAAATTCCTTTTTAAGATTCAAACAAACAATCTGTATTATTGTTCTGTTAAATATTACTATTCAATTGAGCCCGCCGAGTCAATTGTCCCGCATGAATTTGAAAAAGATGGGTCCATAAGTCTACCAACTGAAACAAAGTCGCCGGCTTAAATACCTCTTATTCCGCGTGGACTGAATGCGGCAGACGGAATCCCCCCCCGTGTTAGTTTTAGCAGGCACAGCCACTTGCGCGCGGCGCGGGTTTATGGCGCCCAGAGACGTGGCCATTTGCCCTCATTGGTACCCGAGCTTGAGCTCACCACTCATCAAATCCACCATTTGTCCGCGCAGGGCTCTTTTTTCTCATGTGGCGTAACAGGCGGGGGGGGGGGGGGCAGGGGCGGCAGGTTGCCCTCCCCCCCCCCCGACGACTTTGGCCGGGAAAAAAATTGAAAAAACACAGCTAATCCGCCGTTTTTTAGCCCTCTGACCGGGGAAAATTGGCCTTTTGGTTTTGACCCCTCTAAGAGGGAAAGTTATTTCCCAAAACTGGGAAATTCTCCCCCTCATCAGCGGCGGGCTTGCCTGTTACACCATTACTCTTTTCCTTTTCCCACCCCACCCGCAAGTTTTACGGACAGCATACATCACAATCTCCTCAGCCAGCTGCTACTACCTGAGGTCTGCTTTCAGTTGATCCTCGTCTAGTTCTTCAGTCATGTCTCATTGACCCGTTGTGAAAGTCCCCAAGGTCCTATAACTTGGCCTCGCACAAAAGATCATTGTCGTTCTACCCTTCCTCTGTAGGCTTTAATGGAATGCCCTTCCTGCTCATGTCGCATCAAACCAGGACTTGCAGAGTTTCAAAGGGAGGGTTAAATTCGGCTATCTTGGCGCCAATCCATCCGTCAGCGTTACTACTTAAATAACTGCCGCTAATGCCTAAATTAGGGCCTTGACCTAAATAAAATTTAAAAAGTAGTATGTTGTCAGGTAAAAGTATGCGATAAAGCATTTATTTTCAAAAGGAAACTTTTCAAGGTAACATAAATGTTCTCAACATTCACCTTGACTGTGGCCTAAGGTAAGCGCACGCTGTCGCTATTGGGAATTGTTTGTTAAGGCCGTCCCTTTTGAAATAGGCTCCGCAATTGTTTTCTCTTCCTCGTTTCATCATTTTTCAGACACCATAAAGAATCGTAAGTATTCCAGAATGTAACGGGTGCATTAAGGTTCCATTTCGTGATCCTAGCACTCACTTTTTGTTTATGGGCCGCGGGGGGGGGGGGGGGTTCTCATGTGGTTTGTTGGAACCCATGCTCTTTCCAGGGGATCTGAAGGTGCCCCATACACGGGACAATTTTCATGAAAATATACCCCTACGGGACCATTTTTTGGTGAGGTTTTCGGTGAAAAATACACCTAACGGGACCAATTTGCAGTGAAAGTATACCCCTAGCGGAACCTGTTCTAAATACTGATAAAAGATAATAACTTTTAAAAATATCTAATGTAGTCACGAAAAATGAACATTTGGTGCTACTGCAAGACAAATTAAAGCACTCATGGTGTATTTTGCTGATAAGTTTAGATTAATTTTCGTATTTGTAAATTGAAACATTCCCAATCACTGATTTGATACCCCTAGCGGACTAGAATTGGATTGTTGTGAATTTGATTACCCCTAGCGGTAGTCCCGCATTTGCAGCTATCCCCTCTTTTTTTGGAACGAGGCATGGGTACCCACCAAAACCCAAGAACCCCCTCCCCCCCCGGGGTTTATGGTTCACCTAGAATATCCCAAGAAAAGTTTATTCAGTTGATTTTGTCCCAGGCGTTTTGTGGATGTTGTGAGCAAATGTTTTATCACGGTGGCCGCCATTGGCCATGTGTGTTTAATTTCTTCTGTCCGTTTCGGACATAAAATACAAAATTATTAAAAATTACGAATTTCTTTTCTCTTCCAAGTAGATTCGTTTTGGTAGCATAGATTAGACACACAATGATTTACTCCGATGATATAAAATCTCAACTTTTTATGTAAGTCCGGGGACGAGGTTGTGGCTCACAATGGCCCGTTATAATGTATAACTGCGACAGCTTCACTCCGCTACTTTAAACCGATTTAGAACATTTCTTGACCTGCGGCGTTGAAGTTTTACTGCTAATACTATGAATCAAAAGTAAAGGGTAATTAAATGTTTAAAATTTTATAATGGCTTCATTGACTTAAAAAAGTTTCTTTCTCGAATTTTCATCTGATTACAAAAGATCCTTTTAAAAAACGGATATCATTTATAGTAAGATTATAGTTTTTACAGGGTCAAAAATTCAATGCTCGGTGTGTTGAAATGCCTTTCACAAAATATTGCCTGTTAAGTTGTTAACCTCGATTAATTAAAATATAATATTGCTTTAACAGGGGAAACAGCAAAAATTCCAAGGTACTTACCGCTATGTTTCACCAATTTTGCTGGCCGTAGTCATATGTTAAAGAAAGGAAATCATGTCAAGATTTTTGTCAAGCTCAGTTTGGACTTAATTTACATTCATACAATATCTGTCATACTCACGATTCCGAAAAAAATAATATTGATGTAAAATTACAAAGAGAGCAGTTTATTTTTGCTTTTTTGAATACGAAGAAAACGGGCCGGATTTTTCCCACTGCTCATTGAGGAAAGGTCCAAGCGCCCATTTTTGGCTCTCCTCGGTCAAAAAACTCAAGTGATGACAAAACTCGTGTTAACTCTAATTGTTATTGCTGACAGCTGTAAATATTGATTGATTAATAAGTTAAATAATAAAACTTAGAAAAAAAACAAGTTACATAAGACATATTTTGTTTCATTTCGCTGTGTTTAATTATTATTGAAGTGGCAACACTGCATATGATGGTCACAACGACGTAAATATGGATGTCAATCACTTTGAACTTCACCATTTGCCTGCGATGTGGATTTGTCGGAATCGTTTTTCGAGTAAGATATTGGGCTGAAAATTAAAAGGGCAAATACTCAACAAATGATGGGACAATTTTCAACACTTATTTTGATTTATATGTATCTACGTTACTTAAGTCTTTCCATCCATACCAAATTTTCCAAATATAAAGAAGGAGGTAAAACAAGGTCAATAAAAGGGGCCGGGGTGGTTTTGGAGGAAAGGGAGGGTGGAAAAGCAAAGGGTAGAAGGAAGAAACAGAAGCAGGGAAAATAGAGGTGGAATAACGTGAGAAATAGGTTAAGGGGATAGAGTTGGATATCCGTCCTCCTGTCCCATATTTCCTTTAAGATATGGCCTTTGCTAGGTCCACTTAAGTAGGCAACACTGACCACATTAATCACACACACACCCCAATATGTCATATCGTATTTCGTATCAGGTGGCACAAGCCAAGGCTTGAAAAACCAGTAACCCTCAATGGCTACCCTGTTAGAAATTGTCCGTAAATTACGGAAATTTCTTGGAGGCAGAATTTCCATCTTTTTTAGGTAATTTACAGACTTTCTTGTCATTACTGAACTTTGACAGTAAATTTTTTTTAACCGAAATTTGTCGCATATTATGAAAAACAATATGGTATTTTAGAACAAATTTTTTCTGTAATGTTTAAAATTATGGAACGAAAAAAAAAATTCCGGAAATATTCTGCCGAGAATTTTGAAATATTTCCGTAAATTAACATTTTGTACTGTTTTTTTGTTTTTATTTTTATTGTTTTCTAAAACAGATTTTCCGTAACTTTACGGAAAATCTGTTTCTTAATTTACGGAAATTTGTTGTAACAGTGTCCTAAACGTGCACTACACCAGTGAATAACCTATCGATCCAATCCTAACAACAAACACCTTTTTACCACACCAAAATTTTAGAACTCATATAAAGGGTGTAACTCTTTAATATCGAGATTGAAAGTCTTGGCTCTTGAATACCGTTTACTAACAGCATTCGATTTGTGGTTGTTGTAAATTCCAGATGATATTGTTAATATCCATGGAGAGGGTGCGAATAACCAACTGTGGCCACTTTTCACAGAATGGATACAAAGTGAGGTCATCGTGTTGAAAGGTTAATAGGGCTTATTACTTTACGTTTTTAGATCAGACCTGCAACTGCACTTAAAAGGATTCCCATTATAAATGTTCAATTAATTTCAATTTGCAATTTGATTACACAACGAATGGTTTATTTTTTCCTTTTCCGAAACTCTTAAAAATATGTCATTATTTTAGCAAGAAAAATGTGCAATATAATGTTGATAATGTCATTTGTTTGTTTTCCAGCTGAGTGTGCTCTATTTTTTTAATTTTTTAGTTTTTAAATGTTTTCTTTTAATAATAATAAATGCATTAGGGAAAATAAACATTGATATGAAGTATGACAAAAAAAGATCAAGAAGCATTATAATTGTGTGACCAGATGAAGTTCTTTCGAATCAAATAACATGTCCTATCAACATGGCCTGGTCCATTGTGTTAAGTGTATCCCATTCTGGAAAAGTGGCAACAATTGGTATTTTTTTCATCACATTACCCTCTCTTAGATTATTCGCCATATCTCTGGATTTGCAACAACCAAATTGGATGCTAATAAACAATATTCAAAAGCCGAGACTTAATTTAATTAATTACATGATATAAAAAGAGAGTGCTTTTGGTGGCCTTCTTGATCATTTGTTAAAATGAATGTGGACACAAACCCTGTAAAGCATTATGAATCGTGGATCCCCCCCTGTAATCTCCTTCAAGATTGTATGTGGAGGTTATTTACGTATATCTAGCATGCATGCTATAACATGGTGCTAATTAGTCAAGTGAAAGTTTAACAAAGGGTATAAAAGAAAGTATGATTTGGCGAGTTTAAAAATTTCTTCTTTTGTAGCAATTACTTTAAACTGGTTACCCCCTGTATTATATTGTCCCCGAATGGAGACATTTTTATTATTTAATGTCATTCTTTCAAACATATAGTCCTTAAACCATCAGGAATTGATTCATTAAAATCACTGGTCCCCAACTGACGACATAATGATCGGAATCTGGGACCCTGTCTGTATCTCGTCTCTCTCGTGTATTCACAGTCTCTTGAGCAGCGATTAGGGTGTCTCACTAGCATTGCAAGTCGCAACCAACAATGGATGTATGCCTGAGAAAGAGACAGATTAAAATGTAATTTCACGGAATATATAGTGATAAGACACTTTTGTTACTTTTAGACTGATCAGAATGTTCCCGAGGCTATAGTGTGATATTCAAACATAAGAAAGTCTATACAAAGTCACATGACCTTGCGATGTGTATTTTAAAGTTATTATAGAGCATGAATAGAAGGTTCATTATGTTCATTGGCCGGCTTATCCTCAGAACAACCCAGGCATGAAAGAATACAAAAAATACAGCAGAATACATGAAATGGTTCAGTTACCACCTAGGTGCGTTTGGATGTAGTTATCTGCATGACTGGGTGACCTGGAGGGCTCTATGAAGATTTTGGCAAAGAAATTAGGCTCCAGAACCATATGGTCCAGGACATATGGTCCTGGAGCATATGGTCCTGGAGCATAAAAATAATCTGGAGAAATGTTCTAAGTCAAATTAGGTTCAGGACCATATGTACCATATGGTCCCTGGAGAAATAGAATAAAAAAATATGATCCAGGAGCATATTTGATATGCTGAATATGCTCCGGAGCATTTTGAATAAAAAATGGCAAGAGCATATGACAAATATGCTTCTGGAAAAGTGGAGAAATATTCTAGTCAAATACTGCTCCCAGGACCATATTTGCCATATGGTTCCAGGAGCTTGTGATACAAATTTTTGACTTAGAATATTTCTCCAGATTACTTTGCTCCAGGGTCATATGGTACTGGAGCATATTTCGGGCCATAATCTCATATAAAGGCATCTGGATGCAAAAACAAGAGTACTGTCCAAAGATCCTATAGCTGTATAAAATTTCATCGGTGAATTGTTTTCTTGAAAGCAGGCTTGAAATAGTTACGGTCTATTTGATAGGGGACATTCATACAATGAGTGTGATAGTTATTGTTTACATGGTTGGGGGGAAGTTGAGGGGAAGTTGAGGGGGAAATACTATTCCGTGGTTTTTAGGTGATCGAAGCGCACCAGAGGGAAGCAGTAAAGTTCATCCAACACCGAGGGACAGCGTGTTTATACCAAGGAAATTATTTTAAGACAAAAGTTAATGAAGTGTTTTGGTAATTCTGGTCAATTGTGGAATATTTGAAAAACTATCTCCCAAAGAAGAAGAAGGCTGTCAACCCCTCATCTGGTAAATTAATTAGTAATGTTCTTGAGTGGACTGCCTCTGATATTTCTAATGGATTTAACAATCATTTTGTAAATGTTGCCACGTAATTTGATAATGAGGCGACCATGACAACGATATTATGATATTAATGTTAATTGTAATGATGGCAGAATGTTTGCGGCCTCTGTGAATCTTCAATATGTATCTTGTGGATTTTGTAAATGACGAAATATTGAAAAGAGTGCTCAGGTAAGCAACAGCGTCTTGCGATATTAGTGTAAAGTATCCTTAAAATTGCAAGGAACCAGCCATTATTGAAAGTTTACCTTATATAGAACATGCCGTTACAGACTGGTGTTTTCCCACATGAATGAAATTGGCAAAATGTTGTTACCCTTCATAAAGGTTGGTGAATTAATGATGTTAATATTATAGGCCAATTTCCGTTTTAGATGCACAAGTAAGTTCTTGAAAGAGCCGTCCATAATCATATTTATTCGTTTTTAACCAAAAACAACATTATAAATTCCACGGTCAGCTGGTTTCCGTCCCGACCACTCAACGGAAACACATGTCTTGTTGATGTGATCGACGATTGGTTGAACAATATGAATGAAGGTAATAGATGGCGTTTGCTTTCATAGACCTAGAACAGGCATTCGATACGGTTAACCATTCAATTTTATTACAAAAATTACATGATATAGGTGGCCAATGATGTTACTTTGAAAATGGTTTGCATTTCTCTTTTAACTAATAGAGTGCAAAAAGTGTGTTTTAAAAAGTCATTTTCAAATCCATTAGAAGTAATACAGGTGTGCCACAAGGTAGTATTTTAGGTCCATGTTATTCATTATTTTCTATTAATAAGTAAGTAGTGTGATAAAACATGGTAACAATTTTTATGTATGCTGACGCATACAAACATTAGCTGTAAGTGGAATGACAATTAATGAAATTTCACAGAAATTAGAGGCTGATCTTGAGCTCTATGAAAATGGTTTGTGAAAATAAGTTATTTTAAACATGACAAAACGAAAGTTATGTTGGTTGGAAATCGTGCTAGACTTAATAATATTAATTATTAATGATTTTTAGTTACAGTACAAAACATTCACTTGAAATCGTGACTATTTTAATGGCCAGGGGTCTTACTCGACAGTGATTTGAATTGGCATAAACAAGTTCACGAAGTTAACGAGAAAAGTACTTGGTAAACTCGCATTATTACGTCCCGTCTTAAATTTTATCTTGATTCTGTAACTCTTAACACCGTGTTAGGCATTGATACAAACCCATTTTGATTATGCAAGTTAGTAGGTATGGTCGTGACAATGAGATATTAGAACTTAATGTTTTGCAAAAGTGTTTTTTTTTTTTTTTTTTAATATTGGTATTTTTTACCCCTTCAGAACAAATGTTTCACGAGCTAAACTGGCAAAAGCTTTCTGATCGTCATCAAATTTTATGCTCTAATGGATCTTGAATGTTGGAATGGTCTGACCCCACCCTACATGCAATGAAATTTAATTTATGTACGTGATAATCCAGGACTGTTGACACGAAATCCAAAGTGGTCTGGTGGCTTACCCAAGACAAGGTGTTGATTTAGAATGTTTCAAACATGGTTTTAGATATAATGGGTAAAGTATGGATAATGTAGATTCAATCTGTTAGATTCTAATCAAACGTGCAATCCTTGAAAGATATGACAAAGCTTGTAACTGCGAAATAATATATCATGTATGGTGCATCACTTTGATCCTTTTAAATGTGTTAATAATTATTACATTTTGCAATGGACTTTTAAAGTGGGGATTGTATGTTGTTACGGGTGTATATTACATTGTTAATGATTATATGATTTTATGCGTTACTTTTACTTTGTAGCATGCTGACCACTGTAAATATTAAGTTGTTCAGTGTTTTGAAATTTTTATATTATCAATATTTATGTGTTTATAAGTTTTATGAATTTTGTTTCCAATTAATTTCATTCGGGTATGTATTTAATTATTCATGTTGACATGTATTTGAATATAATTGTATAGTGTTTTATCATGGATGTAAGTGTAACAGGGCCCTGTGTAAAACAGCTGATTGCTGATCAGTCCGCCCTGTATAAAGATAATTAAATAAAAATAAATAAAATAAGGAAATGCTTTTCTCCGAAGCTTATTTATTTTACTTACTAAGCTGTTGGGTTATAGCATCAAGAAAAAGCGTAAATGCAAGAAGAGAGAAACGTTGCGTAGCAGTGTTTTTAGTAGATAAATACGTAACCGTCTCATCCGTTGGGCATCTGGAATTTGCAAAACAAAATAGAAATTAATTAAGGGAAGGAACAAAACAATATCAAATTCCAAATAGGAAAATGAATTAGGTTCTACACTATGTTCGAAGGATCCTAGTAAACTAGGCGGTCCGCGGTTTCGCGATCACCGGGGTTTCGCGATCACCTGGCTTGAATGACCCGACATCAACAATCGACCCCACCAAGTTTCATGTCTATACATCAACATTTACCCCATTTGACCCCTTTCACCGTGAATGACCCCTGATGACCTTTGATCAACTAACAATGCAAGCTCGGTCTTCGGACGCTCAAGGGCACCCACCCACCAAGTTCAGGAAACGTGCGACCCTCAGTCTACGAGAAAATAGACGCGGCCAGACAGACAGACACACAGATAGACAGACATGCAGAAAACCGACAGAAAGACAGACCACTGGTATTAAATATATAGATAAATAAGATCAACAGAGGACGAGTTAAACAGAATGAAACAGAAAGACGAGAAGAAAAAAAAGCATTATACTGAGACTTCTTGGGGGGGGAAATCTCACTGGAGGAGTTTTCGAATGGCTGGGGATATTCCCCGGCAGTCGACCGAATAACCATTTTTGTTGCTTGGCCCGCAATTCTCATCCTAACTGAAACACAAATCCTAAGCCCTAAACCCAATCCAAACCCTAACTCAAGCTCATGTAAGATGAATTGCCAATATGCTATTCAGTTATTCAGCCCACTGTCGTAGGAAGCTCGGGAGATGGACATTGGCCCCAAAAGGATATTTCAGCTGATCATTTTCGAGATAAAGAAAATGTGGCGTCTGTCGTCGCGGTTTGTGAATGAGGATAAGGGTCACCGACACATGGAACCCTTTCCACGAGTTAACCAAGCAATTGTATTCGAACCATTTTAAGGTCACTCACCAAGAGGGCACAAAAGGTCACATTGAGGTTCAAACAACTGTGGGACACTACCCCAGGGCCATTGTATCTAAGTGTCATGGAAAATCGATGGACATATATGGATATACCAAGCAATGTTATAATTATGACCACTTTAAAGAGACACTGGCACATTTGAAAATAGTGCGCCCTCAAGATTTTTCAAAATCGATATTTTTGCATGGTTGTAAGGCTTTTATATACAAAAGCCCTCACCCGAAATGATAAGACCAATTCAGCTTCCTTATGGTAAACAGAACGATTTTATAATTTAGCGTCGCCGGCGACGTTAAATTCAGCAGACGACGAAAATGGCGTTTAACACAAGAACACGCACGCCGTATGCATGTTTCCCACGCTATGCACACTGTTTGATTGGTCTATAACCTTTGTGGTTTTAATATCAGTGAGTACGAGTCAAAACTATTCATGTAATATACACATTTGTTGATTAAAGTTATGGAAAACTTAAAATTTGGCCTACAAAGTACCTGGATGTCTTTATCCTCATATCAATGTCCCTATCTGTTTTGGGGTATGTTATTTTTATGTGTAAAATATATCTCTGTTCTTCCAATGGCCTAGACTATCATTTGAGAGCAAATTGAAGAAATTTTATATTTTGTGAAAATGTGCCAGTGCCGCTTTAAATATAGGCGCCCCTAATATGAACACGTAGTGCTGCAAAATCTGGCCCCAAACTTTGTATATGTGAGACTTGCATTTGAACACCATTTCTTTATACCAAGCTCACATATTTCCAAGTAAGAAATAAAAAAAAATAAACAAAATGGCGGGCATATCAAATATGTCCGTAAATAATTTACCCTATTGAAATCCTCCCAATTGTCCTGTGTTGTGAAGCTTTAGATTATGATTGGTATCAAATTAATTTGATACCAAAATATAATAGTGTATATTGTGAATGTGTAATCTACAGTTCTGTTTTTTCATACAAGTTGTAATTGTATAGTAACTGTACACATTCAAAAGTATGGTACGGGAACATATAAATCCTGGCTCGCATTTCAAACAAAACAAGAAAGAGGAACAATCCCTAGGCCTGCATAAACACAGTGACTGTTTTTGTAATCACTATCATTTAATTTATTGATCTGTTTTGTCTTGCCAAGCATCACCTTTCATTTCTTGTCTGAAATATTTCAGTAATTATATGTGTATAAGCAGATCCCAAAAGCACGTTATTGGTTTTGCTCGCGTTTACCGATAGTTTATTTGCCCTGAACCTGTTGCTGATCTCCTTTAGTTCATATTTATTACATCAATTTTGGGGCTATATCAGGATAGGAATACAGTAAGGTAGTATCATCAGCTCATAAGACCACTGCAAGCAATGAAACGGCATTTATAATATCATTTTAGAAATAGAATGAATAATAAAAGTCCCAAAATTCAGTTTTGAGTACCGTGCATTTAATATTTTTTTTTTAAATCACATGATTGATATTGCACAAACTGTGTATTATTATCTAAAAAAATACCATAGGGCAATACCTCGGAAGTCATAAAAACATTTCAGTTTATAAAATAAAATATCATGATTAATAGTGTCAAACGCTTTTGACAAATCCACAATTCCAATTGTAGTTTCGTTTCTTTCTACTCTACTTCATTACTTTATTTAATCAACCAATTCAATAATTGCGTATTACGTTGAATGAGTAGATCTAAATGCAAATTGTTTGTTATTTAATATTTTGTTTTTATCAATATATTCCTAGTTTTTCTAGTATTAAAAAAACCCATGAAATACAGAAACAGATAATACTTCTATCATTTTTATATTGGGACTTCAAACGTTTCAAACTTCGAAACGGTGCGTAAATGAGTAATGAACTTACCCGTCATCTATAAATATATAGTTGGGTTTTTGTCGCGGGTTAGTGGAATGTGTAGCGAGACAACTTTCTGTCATTATTTGAACATCGGCACCACCGGAGGCTGTGGCCTCCAGGTATATTGGGTTTCCAACATGAACCGTCACTGGAAAATCTTGTTCTCTATATGCTGTGGCATACTTTTGTGTGTGGTACATCTTGGAAACAAACATATGAAAATAAGTTATATGCAAAATATGCAAAATTTACAAGTCCTACTGTTCTACAAATTTGATAAGCAATTAAAATTGGAAATCATAAGATACTGTTTTTTTCATTTGAATAACATTTCAGTAAGTATCAAATATGTTTAAGATTATCTTTTTCGAAAAACATTTTGGTTAAAAAGTGCTGAACTTAGCCAGACATGTTTATACAGTGAAGGTAAGTTATACTACCATTGTTTTTTACTAAATTGGTAAAGATGATTCATACAGAAATTTAGAAAGTAATTTTAGTTCATATAATTTTGTAATATCTTTTTCCCCCTCAAACCTTAGATTTTGGTTTTCTTTTCACTTTTATCCTATATATAAACCTCTGAAAGGTTCTCGGTGGGTGTTCTACAACAAATCAAGTGCAAATTTAGTGAAATATGTACCGTCAGAATTTGAGGTCAGATTTTCTAAATGATTACTGCCTATTTTTATTCCTGATGTTATTTTTGCTGTTGAGTGTGTTCAACCTTGTCTGGACATTTTTAGCCTAGTATGATATTAACTTTACGTCAGGTCATCACTAGACGTTTTTTAACGGTTGCATTATTAAAATATATTTTCAGATATGTCTACAGAAAAATGAATGCCCTTTACCTGAAGCGTAAAAGAGACATTGGCTAATGCCCCATGTCCTGACAGACTATCTTGTATTATACTCAGTTGTGGCGCGACTCTGAGACTAGCCAATGCCCGATCGTGAAAGCTACAAGTAAGTGGAATGTCAAAGGTCGCGTCTCGTCCAATCAAAACATTATCATCACTCGGTCCCTCGTAAATCAACCTGTTCTTATAAATGGAACCACTTCCGCTTTCCTGGTGGAGAAAATGTAATGAAAGTGATCAAAACATTAATGGTTTTGAATATTTTAAAACGAGGGAACATAACACAATTTTCCAAAGCTGTACTGATAACTAATCATATTCTAACGGTTACCATACCAACCGAACATGTACGCATTTATATGTTTTTCAGAGAAAATTATAAACACCTGAAGAAAAAAAATGAGGTTTAAAAAAAGCTGTCCAGTGTATTGTAAACATGGCAACTACTAAAAATTAGAACACATCTCGAATCAGAACTAATTTTCCAAATATTTAGAAAGTTTTAATCACAGATATTCAAAGGATACTGAACATAAAGATATTCATGTATTATTTCAAATGACCTTTGACCTCTAAGGTCGGGCGTACCAATATATCTAGACTTCTTCGTAATCCTTGGATTGATCAAGTACAGTCTAATGTTGTCGAAATAGTCTAGGGATGAAATTTCAAGTGAGTAATGTACTGACCATGCTGATAGAGTGTAAAGATTCAATTTATATAGCGCCTTTTCCACAGGATACAAAGTGCTGTTGCCTATTATTATTACGATGCTTTCAGGAAATCGTCACAATCATTTCGCTTAACCTAGTCGGCAGCCGACCAAGCGCACATACCTAGCAGCACTTAGATTGTAATATTCCCCATAGCGGCTCCCCAGATTTTTCGCTTGGGTCGACGAGGCAATTGAGATTAAGTATCCTGCCCAGGGACACAAACACGTTGACCACAGTGGGGCTCGAACTCACGATTTTAACGGTCTAATGATCTCGAGACCTGTATTTTTCCACTGGACCACACGTACTCTCGAGTAATATAAGGGAAGGCTTCGAAACTCCACCACCGGCCGCTAGCCAGTTCTGTCCGGGTCTTTTCGGTTGGAACCGGGTTCTATTTCTCTATATAATGAAACACCGTCAAACTGCCACGAATCTCTAATAACTTTTAGTCAACCGGCGGTTGAGTTTTGAAGTCGCTGTATTCTAATAAATTTCCCGCTGTGATATTTTTACCGCTTAGGTAGGCTTACGGAATAAAGCTCATGCACACAATGACTAGTGTGCATAAGCTTTATTCCGTAAGACTATCTAAAGCGGTGAAAATATCATAGCGGTAAATCTGTTATAGAACACCGCTCCTATGTATCCCATAGGCTGGTCATGCAGGGTCCAGCCAAAAGGAGAATATACTTGGAAGTACACACCTCAACCACAGTGCCACATTCTGTAAAGAGTGTTGACAATCGTATCCAATTCTTCCCAACCACTCGTCCAAAACAAAACGAATCCGTCAGATGTACATCACTAGGCTGACCATCGATGATAAGTGATTTGTTGACAAAGACGGTCATCTGCTTGTCTTCACAAAGAAGTGACATACCTTGATCCAACAAGAAATCAAGAGTAGAATCGAAGTAGGTACTATTGTAAATGGTATCGAAAAAGAGAATACGTAGAGAGGAGAGACAATAGAGACCCTTAGGTTTCCGAAACGTGGCACGTAAACGTTAACGTAAAGCATGATCTATCGTCTATGATTGGTCCAAAACGGGTCACATGATGTCTTATGTGAACGTTTACGTTCCACGTTTCGGAAAACTAAGGGGCTCTAATAACGAGACTTGGATGCCATACGCGATGCGCTTACCTGTACACGAAACGTGGAATTCTTTTGTTCTATTGATCCATGAACAAAAGAATTCCACCAAAAGAATTCCAAGTACAAGTATATGCCTCACATACGATGTGTGTACTAGTTTTTGAAACGTGGAATTCTTTTGTTAGACCGATCTATGAACAAAAGATTTCCACATTCCAAGTACAAACATAAACTTCGCGCATGACATCTGAACCTGCCTATCGATAGTGGGAGAGAGCGAAAGGAAGAGAGGGATAGGGGGGAGAGAGAGAGAGAGATGGGAGAGATAAGAAGAGAGAAAAAGCATGCCCGTAGCCACAATAATTTATTTATACATGTTTTGTTGGAGGGGGTGTGGACCCTTCGGAAAAAAAATAAGATTAAATTTTAAAGTAGACTCCTATAAGTGGACTTTGTGGGCATATTTTATATATTTCATTCAAATCGATTTTGGTTGTCTTTTATGACGGGCTTTTAATGCGAGAGTTTTTAATGCCTACGGGACGGAAGTAAACAGAGAGAAACAAATAGTTCGTTGAGGTAGCGACTTTTTAGTTTGTAGAAGCGATTTCGGGTACAATATTAATAACTTTCAAAATTGTTTTCTACGTGGCACCAAGCAACTCGAAATCACCTATCCCGGTCTCAATAACCTCAATTTCGTGTTACTTTTAACTTCTCAAAGGTAACTCAGTAATTGTAAAAACAAAATTGGCAATTTTAAATTTGTGTGCGGAGAAGAAAACCCATCCAAAATGTATTAATCCTAAATGCACTTGGAGAATTACGTCGCTTTGTCTTCATCAATATTCTTCTCAGTCCATAAGAACTAATGAAAGCTACCTTTTTGTGTATCTGGTATAGTCAGTGTAGAATTGTCCTCGATTATAGGCGTGCGACTTCTTACATTATATCCGGCCATGTGTACATAACCAACTCTATATCCCCAGCCGTACACCATCACGGAGAAGGTTGCTTCTGGGGAACTGTGGGAGATTTCGTGGGCCCCTCTTCCGGCTGAAGCGGTTACTCTGATGATACACATTCCATTTCGAGCAATAATCTTGTCAAAGACCTGAGCTGTGAGATAACGTTGTTAGAAAATACAGAAATGGTTACATTTTAATCTGCATAGAACATGAACTCGTTTACAAATACTTAGTAGCAATTTTAATTTTTTTTCGGTTTTCTTCTTCGTTTTATCTGACATTAATGTTTTCTTGAGAACCAGGTGTTTTCTATATACGACTAAAATGCCTTCAGCGGAAGTCACGAGTCTGCGCAAATTTAATATCTGCATTTATATTGATTAAACAGGGGATTGCCCTCATGTGCGAAAACCTATTGAGGTATGAGTAAATTGTATCTTTGGTGGAATGTACTCTCTTAATGCAAAGAGTGAATTTCACTCTTTTCGATTGACTCAAGGGCCCCACCTGAAAGAGGTCAATTTCACACCTTTCCAAAAATCATTAATTTTTGATCAAATTTTCTCTTCACCTTTGCATTTAAGATGAACGGTACGTGCGCTTGTGTAGGCTAAAATCCACCTACACACATCAAACCTGCTCTCCAGGGGCTAACATATTTGGAAAAAGCAATAATCACTTCCAACTGACCCACAGGGAATCTTTGAATGTATCCAAAAGGATACAACTGTGTCACACAAGCAATTTAAATAATGTCTAAACCAGTAAAAAGTGCAGCTCAACATTCAAAGAGGGAAATAACAAAACAAAGACAAAACTATTTCGGGAAGACACAGATTTCCTTGAGTGTGTACTTGCAGTGTGATCAAGTTAGCTACTATCAGCAGAAAGATGAGAAGAAATAATACAAAGGATATTGGAATAACAACAGGCAACCACGAACCACCAGAGAGAGAATCATATATTTGGGTGTAATTTTTCCATATATCGGTTTTAAAGTTTGTTGCGAGAGCTAAACAAACATCTTTGAAATTATCAAAGTAAACAATGGTGGGACATGATGAGAAAATAGCTTAAATACGGGGCATGGCTCCCTGTGAAAAAAAATAATTGGAGAATTTCTTTCAATCGGTGGAGCTCAAACCCCTATCATTCCATTCCTAACCTTCATTGATTACGCCACTGATAGTAAACTTACCTAGAACAACGCCATCCATAAGTAAGCCTGGAGCAAGTTCACATTTAATAGTAATACTAATGGAATACTCAGTAGTACTTTTCGTCGGCATTGACGTTACAGGGAAGGTGACGCTGGAAGCAAACATCTCTGTGGCTGGTACCACTACCATGGCTGCATTACCTTTGCTGTTCTCGGCACCATACCCCTTGCTGAATTGATAAACCAAAAGAGGCTTGGTCGAGCTTATTACCGTTACGTTATCTGCACGGACCTCTCCATCATACATTTCTCCAGCGTGAAGTTCAATCGGAAGCCCACCCGAGATTGACACCAAGGAATTATCCTTAGTGCCAACCATTCGATATATGTAACCAGATGTGCGCGCTTTGAACGGACTGAGAACGTAACTATTGCCGACGCCATTCACGCTAGGCAAATGGACCATTAAATAGCTTGCATAATCTTCATTGTCGGGAACTTTGGCGTTCGATGCACCGGACAAAACGGAAACTGGTTTATCTGCGACGACTCGGGATCCAGTAAGATCATGTTTACTAGTATATTGAAAAGTTTTATAAGGTTGGAGCGTCTGAGTACTACGATACCCATCTGTTCCTCGAATTTGTACAGTAGTAGCTTCATCAAGGGCCGTAATGGTAAACTCAGATAGGTAGCCAATGTATGGTTTATATGAAGCAATATAGTACTCTTTGCCAAGTGCAGACAATGGCAATATAATAGAGCCAGTAGTGTACCACGTAGAATATCTTTGATTGTAAGAGTAATATGCAAATACGGATACGTCTCCAGTTGCGGTTATTCTAATAGATTTAGGTTCCTCTGCTCCACTGGTAAAACTACTTCCAAAGTAATCTGTAAAAGCGATGGAAATATTTGCAGGACTCTGGTTGGTGACAACGCGTGTACTGATTGGTCGCTCTGGCAAGTCTGGAGAAACCAAGGAGACAGTTGCAGAACAATCATCCGATATTGGGTTGGTAATAACTATATAGAGATAGGGCGTGTATGATCTGTATGAAGATGTTGGGTAATAGGAGTTGGGTAGGCAAAGACAAACTCTCGCCCAACAGTATCCACTGACCCGGCGTGGCCTGCAAAAGAATTCAGAAACGTGCGTAATTTATATTCTTCAGGACTTAGTTACTCTGAGATTTTAATAAACCCTTTGACAGTTTACAGTTTGGCTTATTGATTACCATTTCTTTTGAACATCACAACCATTAAAGTGAAAGAGATACATTTTCAACAGATAGAAATTCTTCAATTTCGTCTCAAATGATAGTCTAGGACCTTGAAGGATTCAGATTTTTTTACACAAAAATATCATTCCACAAAACAAATAGGAGCCTTAATAAGAGACTTCTCCTAAAATTTCAGCTTCCAAATCTTTTTCTCCAAGATAAAGATACAAAATTGCTGTTTAATGTTAACCATCAATATTAGCACAGTAGTCAATAGGGTCTTGTAATGTGCATTATCGCTTCTACTATCAAAACCCCAAGTTTGTTTCCCAAAATACTTGGTTGTAATTAGTATATGCAAATGGAAGGCTATTTAATGCAATCATTATACTAATATACATTATGTGTGGAAAAAATGAAAGAAATCGAATGAAAAATACGGTAGATATGGCAGGTTTTGTAAGCACGCCCCTTTTTCTCCATTCCTCCGTTTACACACATTAAACTTGCGCTTGTGAGAATGTACATGTACAATATCATGTACATTTTCTTGATTATTTTAACTACGGACTAATCAATGAATGTATTTATACCAATGTGCCAACTGATATGACAAATCCAAACACCAATTCACCTGTCGTAGAGCAAGAAAACAAGATCTTCCCATTGTTTAGGATATTGCTAAGAGTTTAGTCCCTTACTGGCATAGCCTGTACCTATACCTGGATTACAGTAGTAGTGTTGAAAACCCTTTTCATTTACACATCAGGATAAATTGGGTGATATTTTGTGTGAACATTCAATTCCTTTCGAAGATCAATAAAGGAGATTATGGCTATTCATAGATCAATTAAACACGATAGAATGGGTCATCATTACTTTCATAATGCCATACCCCGTATATCATACATTAACGTAATATCTTGCTTAACTGTATAAATCCCATTGGAATGGAGGAAAAAGAGAGCAGACGTTTCATATAGAAGTCCCATGGATGCAAATGAGGTATTGCCATTCATTCTGTCAAGCGCTACTGCACAACATCATACAGCGCATGACGGAATCAATTGTAATACCTCATTTGCATCAATGGGACTTCTATATGAAACGTCTACCAAAAAGAGGTGTGCTTACAAAATGTTTCATATCTGGCTTATTTTCAGTCAATTTCTTTGATTTTTGTCAACACTTGGAAGTATATTAGATTTACTTTATTAAAACAACAACAAATCTAAGATTCGGTGATTTTATCAAGGTCAAAATCATCTGCAATCCTTGCACAATTTTTTTTTATTCACGTAGTATAATATTGGATGGCTTGAAGTTGACAACAGATATCGACCGAGCCTTTTCTTGGTGAGAGCGATATTCATGGTATCAAAGGAAAATGCCATCCAAAATTATTATTATTGTGAAGAAGAAACTGACTTAAACCAAAACAACTCTTAAATAGGTTGAAAAATTTAAAAACGGCAGTATTGGCTTGACGATTTGGTGGCTGAGTGCCCAATATTAGGGGTGGGCAATGATCTCTTTTTTTTCGAGAGGACTAGATTCTATGGCGATTTTTTGGCAGCTAAAATGAATCTGACAAGAGTGTTGATATCAAATAAATTTTTGACCTGGTTCTTTGGTTTTGAAATTTTGCATCTAAAGTCAATGGGGAATTCGGGCAATTATAGACATGACATTGAATAGCAATGTTCTTCTCAAACTATTTTGTCGGAAAAACATACACAGATGCTTTGGTGTGGTCCATAAATAATGGCAAAAGAAAAATGTAATAATATTATGCTGAATTGCGAAAGGATTCAATTTCAATTTTAAAGAAATTGTATTGTAGGATGCAAAGCGATGAATAGACTAGCCATTAAGAGTATTAAGCCAGTAGATTTACAAAAAGGATATAAGAAAGGTCATTGTACCACTTCTGTGGCATGCTTTAGTAAACAACGGACAATAGTGATATAACGGTGTTTCTCATGTCCAAATTGCAAATCTAATGGCTGAAAGGCTATTATATTCACAGCTTTGCACCCCATTTTTTATGAAATTGAAGCCCTTTACAATTCAACACAATATTATTATATTTTCCTTTGTTATTTATAGAATATATACAAAAACATCTGTCTGTGTGTGTGCGTCTGACAAAAATAGGTTGAGAAGAACATCACTTTTCAAAGTCATGTCTCAAATTGTCAAAATTCCCCATTGACTTTACATGCAAAATTGATGCTCCAAAGAACCACGTCAAAATGCATTTGAGATCAAAATGCTCGCCAGATTCTTCATTTTTAGCAGCCAAAAATGGTCATAGACTCTGCTCGTCTGAATAGAGTGTAAAAAAAGTCTTTTTTGCCCACCTCTACCAATATTTTTGCTTGTTGTGCAGTGTTGGGCGGTACACCCTAGCCGTACAGTGATATTGTAATAATAATAATAATAATAATAATAATAATAATAATAATAATAATGATAATTGTGTAATCCACACAACATAATAAAATACGACTACATACCTTTGTATATCATGCATACAGCAATGAAAGAAGCAACGAGAAAAACAACTGACCGGTTCATGATGGAAAAATAATCAACCTATGTGGATAAAATGAAATCAGTGTCTTTCCTGTATTTTGTCTACACAATGTGTATAGGTCTATAAAAGTAGACCTACCCGAGAGCCCGGAAATATCGTCACCATTTGAACTCCAGATGTGCTTTCCAACGTATCCGATATAGCAGTAACCATAGATTTTTAGTTTCTCCAAACATAGCATTGTTGCATTTTTTTTATGTTACCCTCTTTAAAATGTATTGTCCTGCTTGAATAGTACAATAACAATCCGTAGGACTTTGTTTCTGGATGGGTAGCACCATATTACTGAAATCATTTTGGTGTTTAAAGGTGCAACGAGAGATTTCACATATCAGGTGACCCTAAAAAAATTGAAAGTACTGATTTTTGCCCTGATGTAAAGTTTTCCATCAAAAAAATCCCCATCTAAAATGATTAAGCTGAGAAATGCTTCTTTGGTACAAAAATTGTGCAACTTTTAATTTCGTATAGGAGCAAATATAAAATTCAGCCTATGTTTTATATTGAAATATAAGCAAATAAAAATCACTTTTTTTCTCTCTTTTAAGACATTTCTGTAGCCAAATACAAGGTAAGAAAGCTATTGAGTGTCTAGTCTATATAAAATTACTGTTATGACACAAAATTTGGGTGCCTCAAAATCTCTCGTTGCGCCTTTAATTACAGTAAAAAACAGTTGAAAACGATTGGAAAAATCTGCCACCAAAACCCAACCCAACTTCAGCCTTGACTGATCTAACATAAAGGAGGGATTTGCACTTCCGAGTACATGTAGTAACTTGAATTTACAATTGGATATGAATGAAACTGAAGGCAATGTTATACAATACAATACAATACATACAAAAGGCATGAAAAGACCCTTACGTTTTGGGCCAAATTGATCCCGTAAGACCACAATACCCTGGCCTATTAGTAGAGGTACTTGAGCTTCCTGAAACACAGAGCCAAATCTATTATATAATTTGCTTAGTTGTAAATTTTATTCTGATTTCTTTTTTGATCCTTATTATTAGAGCCGATGTAGAAGTAATTATAGTCCCCCGTACTCATAGTCCGGCTACAACGGCAAGGAATAGGGCACTCGAATCAGTTGACTCTTCACGCAACATTATCTCACGCTTTATTCCGTTATCGTCTATGGAGCTCGGACTGTGGCTCCCGGCGGACTATAATTGCTTTCACATCGGTATATTTTTTTTATTATAACGTATGTCTGTGGTAGGCCTATATGAGTACTTATTTGAAGCAACTACATTCCTATCAGTTCGCATACGCGCATTACTTTAAACACATAATAATGAAAAGATTACGATATTACGACACGATGGCGTGACGAAGACCTAACGAAATGGACCCTTACTGAAATCAAGTTGGGTGTTTGTATTTTGTAAAAAAGGATAAGTAACTAATATTATTTTCCTTGTAAGCTTCACTTCCCAGCCAAGGATGCTGACATTACTGCCATCATTTTATCAAACTTGAAAAAAATAACAGTCATCATCTCCATTGCTATTGCACATGTGCTAATCCCGGCTAATCCACCTTTAACTTGCCAGATCAAAGCTGAAGTACAATGCCTGAATCCCGGTCTGAATGCTTTTGAATTGTGTCAAAAAACATGCTAGATACACTGTAAATTCTGTCAGGGATGTCAACACCTTGATTTTCCCTGGCAGGAATTGCCACGAACTCGTGCTGTTTTACTGTTTTTACAGAATGTAAAAATCCATTTTGTTTTCAAATTTGTGGAAGTAATTTCATTAAGGGTCCATTTCAGTACGTCTGAATAATATTTTTCATGCCATTGTGCCCCTAAATTTCTGTTCAAAAGTTTTAAATTGAGGTCCTTAATGGTATTTTGATTTCTTTGTTTTGTTTTATTTAAAAAGAACATCAGCATTAAACAATAGTACCGAAAGGTTAACTTTAGAACACATGATCACGCGGACTGTCAACTGGCCTTGATTGGTAGTTTTGTGCCGTGACAACACACTTCAGTCTTATAGTAGTTTCCTGCAAATGCAAACAAATTTCAAAATAGCACCAATCAAAAATATCTGAAAGAGAAAGTAAATCGAATAAATATTCAAAGATGTTGATCATGTCGCGCAAATTTACCAAAATAATTAATGGAGATTTAAAATCTAAAAAGGGCAATTTATCAGTACCATTAGAATGGGATTTTTTTTCCATTGTACAGTACAGATAACTTAACACCTTCACCTTAAAACAAGCTAAAATGTACAACCGAATGCTTTTGGAATGTGTTTATCTGGTAGAAAATTTAAGTAACACGGTTGAGTTTCGAGATTAAATTTAAGGCCATTTTTGCTACACTTTGAGAAAACATGCGCTATGTCTCATTATTTTCATCGATATTACCTGAATCGATTTACCTGCGGGTTATATATAGATTATGATTAATAAAATAGTAAAAATACATATTACATTATAGGGGTTAACTTATTTAATTTGTGATTATAATAATGAAAAGGGGAAAGGGTATTAAAATACTATATTCAACGCAAGTCTGATGCAATTTGAACGATTGTTTTGAGTAAGGAATCAGAAGATGTACATATCGTTTTAACATTTTATTCAGTTCATTTTATATAATTTCCCAATAATTTCAACTTTAAGGCACGTTCATTATTTATTAACACTAAAGCGGGGCAAGGAGGAAACAGAGAGCAATATGTTTTGACCAGTTAAAAAGGTGGGTCATGTGGCCTTTACTTATTCAATGGTGATCATCTTGCTTTAGTAAATAAAGAAAAAGGTAACAACTAACAGAATATTACTGAACATAGACACCAAAATGCTTGCTTGCTGGTGATTTAGAAATAATGTATTGCAAATTACTGCACTCCATTTTGCCCAGTGGCGTACCGAACGGTGGGCTCGAAAAAGCGGGACTATAAGGACCAAAATATGCATTTTTATCACTCTTCTTCCGGGAATTTCAACCACTTTCAGACTAAATTAAAGTAAATTCGGCAATTTTCGCGCGCTACACGCGTATTTCGCCAAGTTCACACTTATTTGGATCACATCACCGAGACGATCTAAGAATTTTGAGGGTTGGTACATTTTGTGACCCCACTTGTCTGCTCCCAGTTGAATTCAGCAGCCTTGACGGAATAAAGTACAGTTTAACGTGCACTTTATTCCGTCAAGGCTGCTCAATTCAACTGGGAGCAGGCAAAGTGGGTGCAGTAAATGTACCAACCCGAATTTTGACTCCTCCCTCTGGCGGGAGGACTTGAGGATTTTCCCCCTCTGGATCGACTGCCTTGGTACGTCACTAATCTTGCCCTTAATTACCCCCATCTGCCGAGGTGAAGAATATATTACCGCAATGGAAACAAAATGAAGCAGAAAGAACGAATCTCAAAGTTCAGTGGTCACTTATATTTAAACATAGATGCGATAAAATCTGAGTGGTGAGTGGTGATTCACCATTTGCACACATACCTTGATTCCACTATAAAGCAGGGTTTTTAGATGACCATTCCAAATTGCCCAATTCAAACCAACACTGAGCTAAGAATCAGGTTATGTACTTATTTAATGCTTTCCGGAATTTTACATAATATTGAGTTAATTTTGATTGTTTCAGTTTGAGAGACTAATGTCGTCTGCGCGTTCAAACGGTTACACAAACGGAATAAGAGTCTGCATAGTTCCTGGATTTCTAGCGACAGTGTAAACATCTAAACTTCTTCAATATACTCTTCCGTGTCCCTGAGATAAACAAAAACACAGTCCAATTTAAAAATGTGCCGAAGCTGCTTCTTGTCAAAAGTAAATAATTTCAATATTTCCCGCCATAATTTTGTGTACAATTAGGAATGCAGCAATGTTTCCATTCTTTGATAATAATGGCATGTCAATGTTGACCAATTGTGTATATGAATTTTAATGTTTTAACTAATTTGGATTTACCGTTTGATGTGTACGCACCTGTGTCACCATATTAAAACCCCATTAACCCACACAAAGATCCTGCGTGGTTTAAACCAACCATGCAGCATTGATGTATCCAATACAAATCTGTTTTAGCGATTTCTTAACCTGCCAAATTAAATTATGCTTGAAGTGAAATCGGCAAAAGGCAGCAAATAGCCGTTTTATTAGCTATAGTTTTGTCCAATAAATATTTAGATACTTTGTCCACGAGTGGTCTTCTTTAGCTGTTCTATTGTGAAATCTGCATAAACGAAACTCAATGAACGGTTATCAAAATTTCTAAAACTACTTAGTGGGCTTTCATACCACTGAACTTATGAACCAGTTAGGGATCTTTAACAGCATTTGAATGGAACTTAACTGGAAAACATAAAGCATAGCAATATATCTTTCTCCCACTCTAGTACTTTTTCTCTGTTTGTCCCCCTTGTTCTTTTTTTTCTCTGTACAGCTACCCACTGTACAGACACAATGCACCATATACGTATCTAAAAAGATAACTATGGAGAAACATGGATGGGTGGTGGTGGATGAGTGGGTGGGCGGATGGAATTGGATGGATGGAGAGGATTGGACGACGGTTGGGGCAGCTGGACAGCACAGCCGGGACACATTAGATTTTGTTACAGGGGCGGCACCCAGACCTTTTTTCTGGAGGGAAAAGAAAAGTGAATTTTTGGGGGGTTGGGGGGGGGCAAAAGTGAAATTCTGTGGCGGCCAAATATCAAAAAAAAATTGGGAGATTTATTTTACAATCAAATCTTTTAGTCCAATATGCTGAATTTGACCAAAATATGGTGATTTTGGCCACAAAAATCGCTGATTTTTGCGGAAAATCCTATCATTTTTTCTTTCGGCGGAGTGGGGGGGGGGGTGGGGGGGGACAGTGGGGGGAGAGAAAAAATTGCCCCCCACCCCCATGCCTCTGGCGCCGTCACTGTTTGGTTAGGTCGCGGAAGTTGGAGAGAATAAGGCAACCAATCGGCGTCTCTGACATGTCAGTAAGATACGATGTTCGTGGATCGAAAAACCGAATTAAAATTGAGCATTTTCAAAATGACATTTTTTTCGAACATATGCTCTGCCCACCAAAACTATACAATCAAGCAATCAGGAAGACTCCATGCCTGAGTGAATAAATCTTAAATACGCGCAATTGTGCGCCTTTTCATAAGTTATGGAAAATCAAGTTATTTATTAAATTACTAAAAAAAATAACATATTATTTCTCTCTGCCACGGTTCTTACGCTTTACACTGTTTGTATTATAAGTCTCGTAGTTCTTCTGGGTTTTTGTTATTTGCCTCTGTGGTATCCATAATTACTTGTTCCATAACTAGGTTGAGTATTAAGCGAAGGGTGTATGAGGCCATCGCACAATGCACCGGTTTTGGGAAATTTCCAGACTTCATGTAGTCTATGGGATCCCAACACAAATCCTATTCTTAATACATAAAAACCCTGCCTTTTATACTCATTTCAGCCATAAAGTGCTAGTATACATGTACTTAGAAGTTTTTGGCATGAGTGATCATGAATTCTTGTGGTTCTTAAAATTCTTTAACAACTTTTATCCCTATACTGGACATTGTTGCAGTACAGTATTAGCACATTGCAGTGCATTGTGGGATTGATTCAAAATCACCCACTGAGTCATAACCTACTGGATTGTAAAAAGAAAAGTAGTTTAGGTTTTTTGCCACATGAAACAAATGTTAGAATGCACTCCGATATTGCTAAACGCTATTCTAATGGCCTTATCTATTGTAACTACATCCAGACGATTGCGGACAAGCCTCGTTCAATATAATAGCACTAATCTAAATAAATCAAACATAGATCACAATGATACACACTTGAAGCCACAAACCAATTTGGGCCGCTTCGATGGACCTTCATGATGTTTCCCTGCATAAGTAGCCATTACCATCAACCCAAGCTTGCCTATGGTCAGTTCCTATGGGGTAAAAAGATTTGGGATCGGTTGTCATCTTCTCGTCTACGAGCTATTCCAAATTGGCTTTGATGGGGTCGGGTACGCTGCGCGCAGGACACTATTCATCTTCCAGCAGCTGATGCTCGTGGCCTTTAGGGTCACTGTTCACACAGTCCAGCCATCTCTGTTTTGGCCTCCCCTTCCTTTTTCCGGTGGTTCATCTCCAAAGTATAGCTTTCACATAGTTTAAGTCCTTTCTCTTTCCGTAGCCGAATCACCTTACAGACTGCATTTGTTCTGCCACAGCATGTTTTCTCCTGCAGCCACTCCAAGAAGATGTCATCATTAACATGGTCTTTTCTCGTATTGCCAAGTCCATCTGCACATCTTCATTTCAATCACTCCCAGTCTCCTGGTATGCCGCTTGGCCAAAGGTTGTTTCTGTTGGTATATAGCCAGTGCTGTGCTCGTACAACCGTATGGTATAGACCTTCCCTTTCAATCTCTAGGGGCAGGGCCGTCGCTAGACATTTTTTCAGGGGGGGGGGGGTGGTTGTGGGGGGGGGCGTGTGTAAAGTTGAAGGAGAAATGTTATGCCTTGCAGTAAGAGTCCTTGGAAGCGTTAGTAGTGAGTGCTAAAAACACTTAAGGGCCGTTAAGTAGTGCTCTACAGACCATATTTTCTTTGATCGTTTGAACTGCACACCGCAAGTGCCTTGTCACAAACCGGGCGCAAAACGGAAAGCCTGAACGGGTGGGGACAGGGGCCCGCTTAGGACCCCTGGCGGGGTGTGCAGGGGTCAGAGCCCTGCCGGGGGGGTCCGGGGGCGGAGCCCCCGGAAGTCTTGCCATTTAAGCTATTCGACCTTGAATGACCACTGTGTGAGGGGTAAATAGCAACAAATTAAAAGTAAAGACCCGAGTTAAAGACTGGTTTCTAAATTTGCTTACTGAGGACGGGTAGTTTACATGTATAAGCTTGTACTGCAAAGAGAATGCATATAGCGAGCGCCAATGTCTCTAATGGGTGAGGTGAGGAGCCAGAGCCCTTCTGGGTGGGCCAGGGGGCGAACGCACCGGAGCTCTTGGATTTTATCTATTTATAACCTTCAAGATTACCACTTTTTGAGGGGTAAATGGTAACCATTCAAGAAAAGACTGGTTTTTCTAGTTTTGCTCACTGATACGGGCCATTATAAGCTTGTACCGCCGATAGTGAACTATAACACATTAAGCTAGCGCCAATGTCTTTAACGGATGTGGTGCATGTGCAGAGCCCCTCCTGAGTCCAGGGGCGGAGCCCCCCGAAGCTCTTGTGGATTTAGCTATTAAGAAGGTATTTTTGAAGGGTTAAGTATAGTAATAATTCAAATGACAGCCATAGACCTATAAGTGTTATGGTGCTGGGGGCTAGGGAAATCATCACCTACCAATTTTTTTCTGGACCATTAGCTCCCCACTGAAAATTCCCCTTATACTGGTAGCCCAAACTTGGGGAATGGCCCATTGCTCCCCTCGTGTTTTCTCAAAGTTATTTTACACATTTTTGATCACAATTGATCTGTTGGCACATTAACAATTCATGTTAATCCGTTGGTTAGGCTGGAACAAAACTACTTGGCTTGAGGAGAAGCACATATTTGTGATATTTCGATTTATGTAAGTCTGCATGGATTTTCAATCTCTGAGTGTTCTGATGTCGTTCTCTTTTGTTTCATTCTTCCCCTTTCTCTCTTTCTTTTCTCTTCTCAGTTTCCCTCTTTCTTTTCTCTTTCCGTTCCTTTTCCTTCTCCTCTCTCTTCCCTTTTTGCTTTCTTCTCTTTTTGAAGATCGCTGGGGGGTGTTCTACCCCCACACCCCCAATGGCGACGGCCTGTCTCTGGGATCCTTACACAGGACCCTGGCACCTCTAGTTTTGTTTTTCCACCCACTCGTTTCCTATTATTTTATTTTCTGCAACCACACCTCCTTTTCTTTGTTGAGTGCTTCCAAGGTATTTGAAATCAGTAACTTTTGGCACCTGCTTGGGGGCCTTTTCGCATCTTTTACAACCTGCCTTGGGATCGCCATTTTTTTTTTTTGTAACACGTATACTCCGTTTTAGATCTTGCACTTCCTTCCCCTCTTCTCCAAGGCACCCCCCTTTTACTAGTCTCCTCTTTATCTAGTTTCACTCAAAGCAACATCGTCTGCAAACACATTTATCCAAGGAGATGTCTTCCTTCATATCATCTATGAGAACATCTATGATGATGGCAAACAGGAAAGGACTAAGTGCTGAGCCTTGGTGTAATCCAACTTCAACTGTGAAACAATAGTTTTGACCGGGAAAAAAGCTAGCAATTATGATAAATCACCCTTTTGTTCCAGCTCAATGGGACATTTTACCTACAACAACGAAAATCTGCCTCTAAACCACCTACAACCGGGAAAATCTGCCAAAGCCGGAATTGCCCCTACTGTCAAGTGACCCC
>JAMKCH010017286.1:0-24168 GCA_023653785.1 Ophioderma brevispina
GTATTTTTAGGAACTTCTTGTCCAAAAAAATTGAGGGGGAATTTATTATAGACTGAGGACTTGATGCAGATGTTGGGTCTGGAAGAAGTGGTGGACCATTTGGCAAAGGTCAATAGTGTTGGTTGGTATGGACCCTTACCCAACTATAAAACCAAGGCCCTAACTTTTTTGGTGCCAAAATATATTTTAGTGGAATTTCATACAGGGTCTTAGTTTTGGACCCTTACCCAACTACAAAACTAAGACCTTAACTTTTTTGGTGCCAAAATGTGTTTTATTGGAATTTGATACAGGGTCTTAAGTATAGATCTTAGGTCTTGGGAAAGTATACACCCGCTCATGAAGCGATTTTCGCAAAGGCTATACCCAGGCAAATAATGACAGGTTTTATAGCCAGATGTTTTTGAAAGCTTAAAGGCTGACTTGGAGATTTCCCCATGAGGACGCACTTAATTTTCAAACAATTGTGTTTTTTGCATGTACATAATGCTTGTCCATATACCGTACTAATCATTGTGAGAAATAACTAAGCTCAAATTGAAGTCCTTCATATAGAAAATCACAACTTTGTTATAAAATTCCGGATCCAGAATTTTTGTTATACACAGTATCCTATGGCACTGTTATACTGTGCATAAAATGTTTACTGCATGAAAACGGAAAATCCGATTCATCTCTAACTTTGGAATTTAGTTGTAGATGACTATTTTTAATTTCTACTCAAAATAATTATATTTCAAAATATCTGAGTCATATAAGAGGAGAGAAAAAGATAAGTTGTGTAGATTTTGCACAATAACACTTTAAGACACTATCAGTGATTCACCCGAAAGAGACAAAATATTTGAAACTTGCACTGAATAGCTTAAAAGTGCAGGATAAGTCTCTAGAATTCTCATAAGTTATTTTTGGCAACTGAAATATTGTCAGAAAAAGAAGAAAACAGCAGTGTTGCTAGATAAGAATCGCCATTCAGTTGCGTATTGTAGAAAGTGTCCGAACGGACAGTAATGACTAAAATATCCAATTTTGTCATTATTAGTTTGATTTCAGTCTTATCACTTGCAGGGTGCGTTCGGACACCCATTCTCCTTACAGACATGCAAAAACCTGATTTTTGATGATTTTTTCGATTTTCTGTTATAGCAAATCACTGATAGTGCTTTTAAAGGGGCATTTCGTGATCCACAGGCTTGTCCCCCGACTTACCTAAAAAAAGTTGAGATTTTGATATCATATGAACCGTTAGCCTTAGTAATCCATGCGTACCTAATTTTACGTGCAAATTCGGTCGTATCTGTAAGAAATTCACAATTTTGTATTTTCTGTCCTTTAAACGGACAGAAATTACAGCACAGTGGCCTATGGGACCGTGGGAAACAAAATTGCTCATAACCCAAAACCGCAAGATCGGAATCAACTCAAATTTTGTGAATAAGCTTTTCTCAAGGATATCTAGTGAACAATGAATAAAACAGAAGGTGCTGGAATCACAAAATGCACCTTTAACTATTTCAGTGGTATTATATATATATATATATATATATATATATATACAGGGTCGGTCAAAAAAAAATTAGTGTGCAGTAATTTTATTAAGCAATGATGTAAAAATGTCATTTATAAACTTAATTTCAAAGAATTCCTTGTTTTGTTCTTAAAAGTTACTGACCTTTGAACCCAAAGACTTTGCTTGTCCAAGACTTAGTTTTTATAAGCCCAACCAAACAGGTTTTAAATGGTTGTTATTATCATTGTTACAATTATCTTGCACTAACCTTTCGTTGTAGTCTTCATTCAAACATCTGCGACCTTGATACACTTGAAGATGAAGAGAGCGTGACCTAGTGGTTAGGTGCGCCACAAATAGTCTAGCAGATTATATGGGTTCCCATGCACCCCCTTAAAACTGATTTTAGCATGATTTTTAGAATCTCTACGACATCTCCTTAAAGGGGTATTTCGTGATCCACAGCCTTGTCCCCACGACTTACTTAAAAAAAGTCAAGATTTTTACATCATCCAAACCGTTGGCGTAAGTATAGCATGTGTGTCTAATCTTACATGCAAATTTGATCTACTCTGGAAGAAATTCAAAATTTTGTATTTTCTATCTGTAAACAAACAGAAATTACAACACAGTGGCCTATGGGGCACCATGATATAAACATCTGCTCATAACATCAAAATGCCTCGACAAAATCAACTTAAATTTTGGAATTAAGTTTTTCTTGGGGATATCTAGTGAACCGTAAAAAATGAGGTGCTAGGATCAGGAAATACAGCTTTAAAGATTTTTTTATAGTTGCAAAAATCAAATATTGTCCCAATGGTTCCGTTTGGCGCTCATCTTGGATTAAGATACATTGGACCGGTTGGTGAAGGCGAATGCTGGACATGTTGGTATGGGCACATGCTGAGGAAGGCTGATGAGCATGTTTTAAGAAGTGCCAAGGAGTTTGGAGTGAGCGGTTTGATGTGGAGGGGACGACCAAAGAAGACATGGAAGAAAAAAAAAAAAAAAAAAAACGACATCTCCTTAAAGGGGTATTTCGTGATCCACAGCCTTGTCCCCACGACTTACTTAAAAAAAGTCAAGATTTTTACATCATCCAAACCGTTGGCGTAAGTATAGCATGTGTGTCTAATCTTACATGCAAATTTGATCTACTCTGGAAGAAATTCAAAATTTTGTATTTTCTATCTGTAAACAAACAGAAATTACAACACAGTGGCCTATGGGGCACCATGATATAAACATCTGCTCATAACATCAAAATGCCTCGACAAAATCAACTTAAATTTTGGAATTAAGTTTTTCTTGGGGATATCTAGTGAACAGTTAATAAAATGAGGTGCTAGACACGAAATACACCTTTAAAGATTTTTTTATAGTTGCAAAAATCAAATATTGTCCCAATGGTTCCGTTTGGCGCTCATCTTGGATTAAGATACATTGGACCGGTTGGTGAAGGCGAATGCTGGACATGTTGGTATGGGCACATGCTGAGGAAGGCTGATGAGCATGTTTTAAGAAGTGCCAAGGAGTTTGGAGTGAGCGGTTTGATGTGGAGGGGACGACCAAAGAAGACATGGAAGAAGCAAGTGGAGGAGGAGACTATAGGGGGAAGGTTGAGGATGGAAAATGTACTACTGTAAAAGTGATAATTTTCGCGTGTGTAATTTTTCGCGTTTCAGCGATTTTTAACATTTTTTGCTTGTTTTTAAATTCGCCCTTTTCAGCTATACTACTAGACTACAACAAAATAAACCATTTTTGCGGGTTTTTAATTTCGCGCTAGCTCAGCAGCGCGAAAATTAATGTAGCGCGAAAATTTCCACTTTGCGAAGTGGAGGAAGGGGTAAGGGCGATTGCAGCCAGTGTAAGGTAAATCTGACCACGCCGGTTCACAGTGACAAAACTGGACACTATGTTCCCAGAACCACCGCAGGTGGCGCAGCACACGGACTAGGGCTTTGATGGAACTCTCTCAATTACTTTCGTAGTAAAATACCAGGTAATGACCTTAAATGCCCCAGATATCTATGATGTAGCCAACATTTTGACATTTTATCGCATGGAACGCCTTAGAATGGTTTCAACAGGGTTGGAAACACTGAAAAACATACGAAACAGCATACATCTGAGCCAAAAAAAGAATTTTATGATTTTATTTAATAGACTTGTGTCATTACGAAGAACGTCATAGAGCACATCCCATGTGAGATCACGTTTTGTCGTACGTTCTTTCCATGCTGTGGCGGCCAAGCCCCATTCAACATAGCAACTCACCCAAAATATCAAAAGAAATTACAGCAATACGGAGTGCAACCACAAACCAATTTGGGTGCTTTAATGTTGGTCGGTCATGGGTGTTTTCATGACCCACATATGACCTCGTCCTAGTCTGCCCTGTTTATTTGCTACGCAAAAGTGTTGTGGGGGGTGGTGGGGGGGGGCAAGACTCAACAAGTTTCCCCAATTTTTCCAGCGCCAATTTTTCCGGCTCGCTGCGCTCGAGAGGTAGATCCATATTTTTTCCAGTCAGTTCAAAAATCTGAAAGGGGGGGGGACTAGGTTTTGGCCTGGGCGTCCGTGCCACCTATGTCCTTCACCTTTCCTTCCCTCTTCAACCGCCTCTTTCCCCATTCTCTTGCCTTTCTTCCTTTCCCGAACTAAGCACACATATGGGGCAATGCATAATGGTGCATTGCTTCAACATAATATCTTGTGTGCTCATTTTTAATGGCTTGCCAAATCTTAAATTAAGATCTGGAGGACTGTGGACTGAGTGGACTTTGTGGCTGTCTGCATAGATATCAAACATATCAGCCCTGAACTCACTGACCTTTGCAAACTCAGCTCCACATGTTTTGACATCTGTAGGCAGTGCTCAATGTGCATTACTTTATCTGGTTTCTTATTTTTAATTCCATTATGACCTTAAAGCCTGCCTTAAAGTTTTGCAGTTGGTTTTGTTGGCTAGCTGAATCAGTTAGATAACAGCAGGGAAGCAATTGGTTTGAGAAATTGGTCTATGCAGGAGGCCTATTTACTTGAATTACCACAGCAGCCTCACATGGCCCACACCAGTACTCAAACCAGGTTCTATTTGGTTCTGCTTAGGCCAAGAAAAAAAGTTTGTCTCAGAAGATCGCGCGCATTTTGTTATTGGTCTTTGACTGCATAATTTTTTAAGGTTTTTACTCATTTGATTTTTTTTTTTAATTGAAAAAATGAAAATTTGTTTAAGTGGCCAAAAAAAAGTGTGGATCAAAAATGCAATAGAAAAAAAAATCAGCATTTCGCATTAGCATTTTTCTATAAAAAAAAATGCATTTCGCATTGTGATTTTTCACATGTCTTCTGAGACAAACTTGTTTTTTTTCACCCTCGCGCTTAGGCTAGCGCAGCGAGGGTGTTAGTCATGATGGGCGAATCTCGATTTCGTATGTGTGACAACTATCAGGGGCTTCATTTTTGATCGTACGTCGATGAAATTTTGGTAGTGGGTAGGGATGGATATGGGAAAAAAAAAAAAAAAAAAAAATTTTCATTTAAAGGTGCGTGTTCCGATCGTCTTTGGGACCCCCTGATTTACCCGGAAGTAGTATCGATTTTGATAGCAGATGAAAGGCCATATTTTTCTCATTGTCGTCCTGAAATTTAAGCCCGCAAATCCATTTCATTCCCAAGATAAACAAAAAAATGCCGTTTTAGTGGTTAACCATCAATATTTAGCACAGTATTGAATAGGGCTTTGCAACAGGCATTATTGCATCTTCTACCATAAAACTGCAAGTTTGTTTCCCACGGTACTTGATGGGGAGTATGTGCAAGTACCAGGCTCTCATATCAAGTAGAGAACACAATACACATAAATCGGAACAAGCACCTTTAAGGAAGAGGGAGAATATTATTATTAGCACTTTCATTGCTACATCTGCTGTAAATACAATGTAATTAAACAATTATCAATCTCATATTTTAGTTTGGGTTCAACCTAGACTTCATTTTAGGAGATCTGACTTCAATCACAGACCACCATGATCAAGACCATACCATTTCAACCTATTTTTCAGCTTTAAAGACAATGGTAAAGAGTTTGAAAAAAGTGTGCGCCCTCAAGTATTTTTAAAATCGATCTTTTTGCCATGGTTGTAAAGCTTTTATATACATTAACCTTCACCTGAAATAACTAAGACCAAATCAGTATCCTTATGGGTAAACAGAACGATTTTATAATTAAACGTCGCCGGCGACGTTTTAATTCAGCAGACGACGGAAATGTTATTTAATAGAAGAAAACGCATTCCGTATGCATGTTTCCCAGGACATGCACCCTGTTTGACCGGTCTGTGACCTTTGTGGTTTTATTATCAATGAGTACGAGTCCATGATATTCATGCAATATACACATTTGTTGATTAGAGTTATGGAAAACTTAAAAGTTAGCCTACAAATTACGTGGATGTCTTTAACCTCTTATTAACGTCCCTGTCTGTTTTTGAGTATGCTATTTTATGTGTAAAATGTATCTCTATTCTTCCAATGGCCTAGACTATCATTTGAGAGCAAATTGAAGAAATTTCATATTTTGTGAAAATGTGCCAGTGCCGCTTTAAATGAGATATTATATTCCTTTTAAGTTGAAAATAAACCTCCATGTCCATTATTCAAGAAAATGTTTTTGAAAGAATCTCAACTTTTCTTGTGGGTGAAGAAAAAGCTCCAAAGCATGTTTACTTTCCATTTTGAGGGACCAGGCCTTTAATATTGAGGTTTTGTGAAATAAATGGAACCCTGATTCTCTGGATGTAATTGTTGAATTAGAGTCGAAATAAAATTCATAATGATAACTTCAAATGCACCAATGAAAGCCAATTACGTTCCTTTTATTTTAAGTTTTCCACCAGGCAATATGTACCGATCAGTTTGTCCCTAAAATTGGTACTCCCAATTCGCCTAATTGTTATTTGTAATAAATTTTCTGAAACTATTTTTCAATTTTTTTGTGAATGTGATAAAATCTCCTCTCTGTGGGACAATCTGTGTTTTTTTGCTTTAATGTTTCTTGGGAAATCCTTCATTTTCTCAAATTTTGAGAAATGTTTGGTGTCACAGACTCATCAGAGCATAACAGGTAACAGTTGTATCAATTTTTTTCTTGTGCTTGAAATTTTGTATTCACAGATGTAAATTCCAAATTAAATTTGAAGTTGTTTTATCACACCAAGTTGCATCCACACAAACTCCATCCCAGTGCCAGCTTGGCATTCGGAAATGGGAAATTACATTTTACTTAGTGTGCGGAATTTAAAGGTGCATGTTCCGATCGTCTTTGGGACCCCCCTGATTTACCCGGAAGTAGTATCGATTTTGATATCAGATGAAAGGCCGTATTTTTCTCATTGTCATCCTGAAATTTGAGCCCTCAAATCCATTTCATTCCCAAGATATAAACAAAAGAAAATGGACCAATTAATGGTTAACCATCAATATTAGCACAGTATTGAATTGGGCTTTGCAATGCGCATTATTGCTTCTACCATCAAAACCGCAAGTTTGTTTCCCCTTGTACTTGATGGGTGTATGTGCAAGTGCCAGGCCTCATATCAAGTAGAGAAAACAATAGACATAAATCAAAACAAGCACTTTTAAGTGCAATGATGGATACATTTCATGGTGTGCTAATCCATTGAGACAAGGGATCTTATGTGGGGTTACAGATGAGGTCAAAGGTCATTCAGGCACCATTTAGGATCATATTTTGTGTATGTGGTATACGGTGAGCTTGTATAAAAATCTTATTTGAGGGAAGTTGTTGCCTAGCTTTTAGTGCAGTGATTGATCAAGTTCATACTAGTACATTGAGACAAGGACTTATAATGTGGGGTAACAGATGAGGTCAAAGGTCATTCAGGGGTCAGATTACCTATTTGGGACTGCTGTCCCTATTTTTAGTTTATGGTTCACTAGATATCTCCGAGAAAATATAATAGACGGTGCGTTTTGACATTTTAAGTTTTGAAAAAGCGTGGTCTCTGAAGTTCTAGAAATCCCACAAAATTTTAAAGCATCCCAAATCATTGATTGAATTGTGTGCTACAAAAAAGTCTGTGTACGTGTTACTCTATCTCTTTTAAGAAAGCGAAGACCACGGAAAATGTAAAACCTTACATATACTGGCATCAAGGAATTGAATTCGCATATGCTATAACGTGGGCCTAGCTTCCATCGATTTGAACTGCAGACGTGTGCAGGGAATGTGGACAATAGCAAGGTCGTTTGCCTATTGTATTTGTGAAAGCCCATGTAAAATGACCCTGTCCAACAATTTTTAGTGTGAACAATAGTACTTGGGTAACCTGCCGACTAACTGCATGAAATGCCCCTTTAAGTGGAAGTGCATGATACATTCTTAAACCAATACCAATCTTGATATCAAGCCCCCCCCCCTAAAAAAGTTCGTTTCTACCAGGTAGCAAAAAGAGTGAAATGCTTTTATTTTTTTTTATTTCTAACAGAAATTACTCAAATCACACCAAATGTTAAGTCGAAGCAGTTGCAAAACCATGTTTTGTTGTATAATTTTAGATAATAAACCAAAAATGATTTGGGATAACCTTTTAAAAATTTGAATTTTCTATCTCAGGCATTTTTTGTCCCCCCAAAAGCATTTTTAATGAGGTGAAAATGACTCCAAAATAAAAATACCGACTGGAAATAAACATTTTTTTCTTCAATTTTATCAGCATTTTTTGGCTATAGACGTGATGAGCTTTGAGGATTGTTGTGGTGAGATATTTGCCCCTTTCATGAAATGCAGTTGCACAAAATAATCCACAATCATGAGGGTTGCTTAGCAACACCCTACGTAATGCACAACCTGTTGCTGCTTTTGAAATGGCAGGAACACTATATTATGCAAACCAGTCCCAACCAATATAAATCCAAAAGGCTATAAACCATTTAAAATTATGAGAAGCTAGCATTCTGTAGCAAATGTTGCACATCTTTTCATATCGTTTTTTTCATTTTATTAAGTTTTTTTTTTAAAATACATAGATGTCATAAAAAAATGTCCATTGTTTACCTTATTTCAAGGTGAATATTTAAACATTTTGATCAAATGTTGAAATCAAAATTTAAAGTTTATAATGGGTCCACTTCTTGACACTCAGGAGGCATGTTGTCTATCCCCGGTTTCTATCCAAACCAAACAGAACTGTTCTGGTCAACTCCCACAAAAGCCATGTTCAGACGGTCGCGAAACTCCAAACGTTTGAAACTCCGGAGCTGAGGTGAAAATTAAAGGGATTAGCAGCGATTTGCTAATCTGAAACATCAAAAAAAAATCATCAAAATTCATGTTTTTATATTTTTGTTACTGGCATGGATATGCGAACATAACCTGCAAGTGGTTGGCTTGAAATCCGTGTATTAAAGACAAGGCAGTACTTTTTATCTGATTCTGTAATTTCTATACGTGCGTATCAAAATTCCGACTTGAGATAAAAAAAACCGGCCTTTTCCGGTGAATATCACAAATTTTTAGCGTGATATTATATATCAATAGAGTTTGACCTCAAACACAAACATTATTGATCTTTGTTTATTTTGTACTGGTGTAAGCCGCAATCAGCTGTTTAGTGCAGATGTTGAGATGCCGTCGCTGTATGTCTATTTGCGGGAGACGGTATGACAAATTTCCTCAGATACATTTTTTCACTATTTGGTGTTTTTCTACATTAAAGCAGTTATATGGAATTGTACACACTTATTCCTATTTTATAAGTTAAAAACATGCATTTCCAAATTTTTCGATTTCTCGCATTATCGCTGCTAATCCCTTTAAATCCAAAATTGTGTCCACACGATAGCCGAAATTCTAAAATCATCCCCCTGACCATTCTCCTCCACTTCTCCTATCGGAGCATAAACCTGAAGTCAACATACCGGAAGCCGTGGCCTTTCACGCATGATGTTCAAACAGGAATTTGTCAACAAAGATGACCTTGCAATGTTATCGGAGTTTGTGCTTCACCCCCAAGTTTTTTAGGGGATAAAACCCCACTAGACCCTCAATACACTCCAGAGATAACACTCCAATTACGTCTATACGGTCTAAAGCCCCAATCGACACTCCAGAGCTTTAAAACTCTGGAGTTTCAGCCTCCATGTGGACATGACTAAAGAAACAAAACTGGCCATAGTCACAATAACCCCTATCATATTGCACTCATTCAATAATGATTAATAATAGAGTTGTTGATGAAGATGGCAAGTCATTGTTTGCAGTATCTCCCTAGGATATGTGGCCAAGGCTAGCTATTGTACAGTAAGCAACAGGTTATCTTTGCTTAAGCAACAGGTTATCATTTTTGGAGAATTATGACAAAACATTTCTAATTTTTTTAATTTACTCATAAAATATGAAATATCCATATAATACAAAGTCACTATATCACTTTATGTTCCAAAGAGTCATAAAATTGACAAAGAGCTTGATGAAAAGGCAACTTTACCTGTAGAACTGAGCAAAAAAAAAAAAAAAAAAAACGGTAATTCTGCAAAATCTTGCAAAATCAGCCCATTTTGAGCTATTTTGGACAAGTTTCAGCCTTTCAGCCCCCCGGTAATTTTGACGTTTTTCAAATCCTGGATCCACCCATGGTATCTCCCTAGGATATGTGGCCAAGGCTAGCTATTGTACAGTAAGCAACAGGTTATCTTTGCTTAAGCAACAGGTTATCATTTTTGGAGAATTATGACAAAACATTCTATTTTTTTTTAATTTACTCATAAAATATGAAATATCCATATAATACAAAGTCACTATATCACTTTATGTTCCAAAGAGTCATAAAATTGACAAAGAGCTTGATGAAAAGGCAACTTTACCTGTAGAACTGGGCTAATTAAGTATCAAAATTTTAATACACAATGTTTTATTTTAAGGCATGATTTACAGCTTATTTCTTACAGCTGAGGAAGGTTTATTTGCCAAAATCTCAATGTGTCATTACAAATGATGGACTACTGTGTTGATGGAAAAAAGTGTTTTCTTTATGTTTCAAGTATAGTGCTCATTTCAAGCAACAAGCTGTTAAAGCTCAGACTAATATTATGTCTGGTATTCTCAAAGGGAGTCTAACTTTAGACCTAGGTTTAAACCAGAGTTAGTCTACAGGAGTGGACCTTTTTTCTTTTCAAATACCGTAAAAGGTTGCTGTAATGGGTGAGAAAATTCTTTGTGGATTGGCCAGAATGAGAATTTTGAAAGGAAAATAGGTCCACTCATGTAGGACTAACCCTGGTTTAAACCCAGGTCTAAAGTTAGACTCCCTTTGGGAATACCAGCATATAGGTACATTCATCCCAGGTTAAAGCTTGTGATATATGATCAAACTAAATGAGTCATTTGTCACTAATAAATATTGATTTTGAGATATAGCAAATTATAATGTCCACCTTCCTTTGTATTCCATTGTTCTGAGTGACACTGGATTACCATATTTCTGGAACTGTAAGTCCAATAAGTCATTTGTCACTAATACTGATTTTGAGATGTAGCCAATTTTAATGTCCACCTTCCTTTGTATTTCATTGATCTGAGTGACACTGGATTACCATATATAACCACTGGTTTCAACAATTGCAGTCCAGAAAATGGCACATAAACTTAAAATGGCACATAAATTTGAATTTACTATAAACAAATTGCACATTTAACTTGATTGCATTACATGCACGGCCAATTTTCTTCATGGTAGTTACACCATGCAGCACCACGTAGACATGGATTACCTACTCTCTTAAAATGAAAGAGTGAAAAATCACTCTGAGTTTCGGAGTGATTTTAAATTAACTCTAATCGAGTGGCTTTTAGCTCTAAAAGAGTGAGAAATGCAGCGAGACACCTTAACTCGAGGGTTAACCGAGCTCACTCTGTTACCGAGTGGCTCAAAATGCCACTCTTCTTCAGAGTGAAGCCCACTCTGAACTCTTATCGAATGGCTTTTAGCTCTAAAAGAGTGAGAAAACGCTCTTTTTCGGAGTGAACTAATAGCCAATCAGAACCGCCGCAAATCGCGTGATTATTCTCGAACAATGGCGGACGAGTTAGGCGAGACCGTCAGCAAGTGGTTGACCGAAGTTGAAAATTATTGAAGAAATCATAGAGATCTTTACTGGTGAGTATATTGTATGTGTCGGTCACAATTCATAGCATTTACAGACAAAGTGTGGAGAAGCATTAAATGTTATTTACTGTAATATCACTCGTAAATACGGCCCGGGAAATACGGTAGTCTGCGCCAGGCTAGGCCAGGCCTGTGCATGTATGAAACGCACAATCATGCATGTCACGGGCATGCCATGATCAGCACGTCATGCATGCCACAATCGTGCATGCATGTCACACTGAATCATGTCAATGATGCGCCACAATATTCATTCATGTCACGATGCTATGAATTATGACCTACACATACAATATTCTCACCAAACAAACAAAAATTCACAAAGAATCACAACTCTAAAAGAGTGAATTCGCTTCCCCCCACAGCTCTAAAAGAGTGACTAGTTCACTCTAAAAAGGAGTGATCACTTCATTCACTCTTTGCTTAGAGTTATTTTTTTTCACTCTTTATTTAGAGTGGCTCTCACTCTAAAAGATGCGTCACTCAGCTGGCTCTTTTTTGGAGTGAGATTTCACTCTTTTAGAGTGTTTTTTCACTCTTTCGTTTTAAGAGAGTACCCACTAGATATAGACTCGCCGGTCAGGATTCTGTGTATTTTTGCTGCATAGACAAATAGTGTACACACAGCAGCTGTCTGCACCGTTGCGGAGTAGCTTTTTTTATCCCTGTTACACCGGCTCTCAGCGTGCGTGGTATTTCTCATGGGGCCATTTTTTTCTTTTGATATTTTTGGTATATATTCGCATTAGTTATTAAACGTGCACGAATATGGGATTTTGATGATGCCCGATTAGAATTTTGTAATGATTTTCCTCAAAAATTATCAAAAAATGCTAAACAGAGACCAAATGTATAGCGCCCTCATTTCGTCCACTATCAAATGGCGTCGTAGTAGCTGCGGAGTAGCTATGTGGTAGCTGCGTGTCTACTCCGATACTGTCTACACCATATCCACCTTTGTCTTTCCCCTAGTTAGCCAGTGGGGTTAGAGTATGTAGAGTCGCCACATCACTGTATACCTAATAACTCTGTACTATGGAAGCCTTATCTTGCAGCTACTGCATCACAAATGTGTGCAGTAGCTGGGGTTGGTACATTTTGTGTCCCCACTTTGTCCGCTCCCAGTTGAATTCAGCAGCCTTGACGGAATAAAGTACAGTATCACGTGCACTTTATTCCGTCAAGGCTGCTGAATTTGACTGGGAGCAGACAAAGTGGGTGCAGTAAAATGTACCAACACCAGTAGCTGCCACGGTAGACACGGTGTAGCTGTATAGGCTACCAAGAGAGTTAAGAAAATGGCCGTGTAGAGTTGCATGACATGGTATGAACAAAAAATGAATATGGATGTTGTTTGGACAAATGATGACCTTTGAAGTCATGTTTTTTTAACTGCAGTGGGAGGGGGGTTGAAACTGAGATGAACTGAAATTTTTTTGTAGCCAACTGCAGAGCAAATGTCCACACAAAGTTTCCAACATTCAAGCCAGTCAAATATATGCATGGCAGATCAATTTTCCTTGACCTTAAGAAGACATGAGATTTCCAGAGAGAAGTGCCCTCAATATTTTTCGAACCCAGGCTTCTTGCATATTTGGAATGCTTACCAATGTATTAGATCACACCTGAAGTGTATAAGCCGAATATGCCGTCTTTATGTAATGAGATGATGATTTAGTAATTTCTGTCGTGCCGACAGAATCAAGGCATAGTTTCCTATAGGGAAGATTATCGTTTGTCCAATAAGCCTTCGAAACGTTCTAGTAGGTGGTCTACAACGATCAAGTGCAATTTGAGAGAAATTTGAATCCTCAAAAAATCTCCTCCCTTCACTTTTAAGATACAGATTTCTCAAAAAAAAAATCAATTTTTGTCCATTTTGTGTTGACAGAATCGCTTCAAAGTGGAGTTGCCACTCAGCCAACTTTATCGGAGCAATTTTCAATATTTAGTATTGTTTTCTTGTGCAGCTAGAATCTGATTTTTTATCATCAACCACTTTTGAAAAGTGGGGGGTGGGGCAGCCTCGGCCTCTCCATAGGAGTAGGTAAAAACCTGGAGACAGACAAAATTCCAACAAATTACAAAGTGTAAAAGTATAGTTACTGCAATGTACTATTAGAACCAAAATGGGTCACACTGTGAACAGAGGGGTGAAACATAATCATTTGATATGAAACTATGTTAGCGGGGCACCCACCACAGTATTTTGTTGACTTGTACTGCTCTTGGTTTTTACTGTTGTTGTGAAATCGTACAACATCGCTTATGGTTTAACACCTCAGTAGATGTGTTTCAAAGTTTGAAATCACAATATGGTTACTTTTGGGCACATATCAGCCAAACCACACATCTTTTACATGTTTCAGCATCATCCTAATAAATTTGACAAGCTAATGTTTTTTACCTTTTTATCAACAAATCCAGAAAAAGTAGACCTTTTGTGTAATTTTTTGGGGTTTATACAACCCCCACTGGGCGAGTAATGGGCCTGCGAGTTCACATCCATGTCGACTGAGTCCATATAGATAACATGAGACCGATGATGTAAATCGGTTGTGCAAACAGCCCCTAGAACGTTTAATTTGATCAATGCAAGTGAAGCATTCAAAACAAAGTTTCAGTAGTTAGCTATTGTGTGAAAGGCACCTTAGGGTCTGCGTCCAGTAATGTACCTATTAATTATGCCCATATTGTTCTTTTGTACTCTTATGTAGCAATAATGATGAAAGGGAGACAAAAAGAAATATGGTAGTGGAAAACTTCTCCGTGCTTTGTCAAAACCTACGGTGGACAAAGTGATCTACACAGTGAGTAACAATTACAAACCACTTCCTCTCTGCTAGCTCTCTTACTTTTCTACATGTATTTATTTTTAACTTGTTATTTACCCCTTGTCGTGGTAAGTTTTATTAATTAATAGTGATTGGCGGTTTTTAATATGCATCAATAGAATGTACACTGATCCTTGTCTTTTTAAAAATGCCTACTGTTTCATAAAAAAAAAAAAGCCACTTCTGAAGATGGATGCGGTGTGCTTGTAGGGTGTTGGCATTTTGTATCATATTGTGTAGTAGTTTAAACAATTTAGGTGTGCTGAAAATTGGTGCACTCCTCAATGACCAGTTTAGGTTTGTGATTGGTGTAGCTATCCGCACTGCCCCTCCTCAAAGACAAGGCCTGCGAAGTGAGTCATCTGGGTTCTGAGGCTTATTTGTGTCCTGACAAACTCACAGGAAAGGTTGTTCATTGTGGGAGTATTATGGCAGAATCAATCCATCTTGAAATAACATCTGAAATTCAATTAAATGATGAAAACATTGTGTAAAACTATGTTTTTGGAGATTTGGGTTTGTGAAGATATAATTGTTGGCTTGACAGAAGGAGAACCTGTGCAATAGTTTTGTTCAATACAAGATATCTCAGGAAATAAATACCACATTTTGTTTTTTATTATCAAAGAGATGTAAGGAAATTTCCAGAAAACTAATGATATCAGATGTTTTTTCCCCTTTGAGATAATTTAAATAAGCCATTTGAACTAACTCTAACTGAACATGCAGCAGATAATGAGATGAAATGGGTGCTATGATTGAAGCTCGCTGTCTGTACTTCATTGGTGTTCAAGAAATACTGGAATAACACAAGTATTTTTGTTCAAAGGGAAAAAATAGTTTCCAGGGGGCAGATTCACGAAGCAGTCTTAACCAAATTGAAGGCGTAGTTTCATTTTTACAATTTTTCAATGGTATATTGTTATAGCCAAATTTTCAAAATTATTGTAGCCTGAAGTGTCATGGATTAAGGCCCTTTAATCAAATGGGAAACCAGGGGCAGATGGGGGGGCAGATTCTGAAATGACATCTGAGGTACCGAGTTATGACATGTCCTAAGAATGCCAGCTACAGCTATATACCTGGTCAGCAAGTGCAACAACCCAACATGAGATTGCATGATCGACGTGATGTTCTAATAATTATGTCTACTTAAGCTCAACTAACACGGTCCGACTACTTTGAGAATTCTATCATTGCGCATTGCCTTTTTTTCAGTTTGTAGTTCAACATTGTAATATGCATATGTGTGAAGTAGAGCTCACAGAGTTTTATAGTAGTAGGTCAAATACATGGTTTATGTTTGTACTATACTAATTGGTGGGTTCGGACTGGGGCACTCAACTTTTTTTCCAGGTAGGGATGTGCTGCCCAAACTTGGGGTCTTAAAGGCCACACTTACCCGTACCTCTTTCCTATGTCAGTGCCCCCACCACCCCCATACCTGGATATCTATGTCTATGGTGAATGTCCAGTGCTTGCATCCTTGCGATCAAAAATAAGCACTTATGATCTAGTTGTCGAAATGGGGTCCCTCACCATTTTTATTCTCATTTGCTGCTTATATATATATTTGTAAGTTTACTACTTTGTTGTAGAAATATCATCACAAATGAAGTCCCTTTCTACCACGTGAAAGAATGAAAGTCAACCTCAGTATGTTTAGTCTTTTCCGAGATCCCCCATTTTTGTGATCGAACCTTACTTTTGGTACACGTAAAAAGCCTGATTATTTTTTGAATGAGACTACTAGACTATTAGGGATGGGTCCTCATTTCTTCAAGATGATGTTGGTGTACAACTGGACGAATGAGAGTCCTCTCCAAAAAGCATAACATCTGGCTACAATTGGTGGATCTCATCGCCAAAAATTTCCGCCGCCGCCCCGCGAGTTTTCATGAAGGTTTACAAATTACATCATGCAGTAATATTTTCCTTTAAATCCAGGCTCTGGTTTGTGTTGGTATGATTTGCTCTATCTGAGCATAATCAATCCTATCTAATTGACAGAATTATATAAATCTCTTTTTGATCACTGTCTCTCAGACCACAGTACAGGCCCGTAGCCAAGGAATTTATGCGGGGGGGTTGCGGATTTGCCAAAAGCGGAACTTTTGCGTACCAAAAAAAAAATTTTCCGCTCGCTGCGCTCTGCCGGTTGCCCCAAAATTTTCAACCGTCTCTCCAAATTCTGACGGGGGGGGGGGGGGTGGTTGAGAGAAGAAAAAAAATTCGTCGCAAGCGTTAGAAAAACAACAGTATAGTAACAAAGACCATCGTAATGCGATGGTTAAACACTCTTAGAGTCATTCATTACCATGCACCACAACCTTAAGACAAACTTTGAATGACAACAAACACAGGACCTTAGACATGAAGCTGACTTTCACCTCATAAAGAAAGCTGGAACCTGTGTGGGTCATTTTTGTGGTGGGGGGTGCGTCGCACCCCCCGCACCCCCCTGGCTACGGCCCTGCTAAGACCATAATGTGTAATCATGTAATAATCCGTTTGAGGTTTTGACCCCCGTTGGATTCCAGACACAGGGGTTTTTGGTGGCTGCTGAAGGGTTCATGAGAGGAACTTGAAAAGTTGTAAACTTGACAACTCTTTCTTTTTACAAGTTAAAGACTCACTTGAGTTGCTGTTGTTATGCACAAGCCTTTCACACAGGCATGCACACATACACAGATTTTTTGACTTTCTTTTAATCATTTTAATTATCTATAATACATGCATGCATCACGACCACACACAAACACACATTTCACTTACTTTCCTTCTTAATTTTTTTCTGAGACAATAAACCTTTTTGGTACAGCCTGTCTCAAAATGTGGTAGCAATCAAAAAAAAAATTGGTTAATATGAAAATTTCAAAATAGTCCTAATATAAAGGAAAAAAGACCAGGCGTACTCAATAATGTTTGTTTTCATCTTATTTGCTTGGTTCAATCCATAGTTATAATTCAATCATTTAGTGCCGATAACGCCAAAACTCATTTTGCCACTTTTACGCTACTTGACAACAGAAACAAAACACAGATTTAAATAACACCAAGAAAGTCTATTTTTCCTCACACCGGGGGGGTAAGCTTTACTATCACATTACTCAAGTTATTATGTTTTTCCTTTTCATAAATAATGAACAAATACAAATTATTTATATTATTTTGTTTGTTGGTTTTTTCTGTTTTTATTAATTATACAAATTGGTATCAGTTAAATGCACTATCAGTGATTTGCTAAAGTATAAAAACTCAAAAAATCATTGAAAATTCATCATTTTTTTCATGTATATAAAAAATTGGTACCCCCTAAAATATCCTGCTAATATAAGACCAAAGCAGCCTAATAAGCACAAAATCAGATATTGTTGTCATTACTCTGTCCGTTCGGACACTTCAACAACTTAATTTGATGGAGAGTCTTATTTTTGAACAATGCCGTTTTCCTTCCTTTTCCGTCAACTGTTCAGTTGAAAAAGTAACTTTGAGAATCTCACAGACTTATCCTTCAAATTTTCAGCTAATTTCCTGCAAATTTCAATATTTGGCTCTTCGGGTGCATCACTGACTGATAGTGTCCTTTAACTCATCACGAATAAATATAATTTCAACTAAAATAACCTCCTCCCAAATCCACATAACGGTTTAAAATGTACAACTAGCTTGTCATTAATAATTGTTGAAGTTAATAAAAATTTATAACACAGTATGAAAGGTTCTCAGTAGACTTTGTTTTTTCATAACTTTCCGAGCCAAAAAACTCTCCTCCTCTTGGTTGCTGTACGGTCATGATTCTCTTCTAACAAACTGTGACATTATGTCAAATGTTATACACTTTGTAAGCCAGAACTTACTGAAGATAATTTCCACCATTACATAACTGTTTTCGCATTTTAAAAAGTTTCTTTATGAAGTTAATCTCTTTTTGAAGAATTTCAAATCTGTTGAAATGTGAATAACTTATGCTTAACTAATTCTTTCACCGTTTTTACTCAACCAGAAAGTAGCACAAACTTGATTTTAGTGTTTTGCTGTAAACTGGAGTTATCTTGCGATTGAAACAAGCAAATGAAATGAAACAAAAAATGTTGGAAAGCCTGGTCTTTTATCTTTAACGTGATCTACAAAATGACTTACTTATGTTGAAATATAATATTGAAAAAAATAAGTTTTTGATTGTACCATTTTTTGAGACAGGCTGTATTCAATACATGCCAAGTTATTTTCCCCTCCATGTAGCACCCCCTGCCCTCACCTAATGCTGTGATAACCCCATATCTCTCTCCCTGTAACATTTTGGGAATAGGCCTACCGTATTGTTCCTAATAAACGCCCCGGCCGGGGGCGGTGCATTTTTCAAAGGGAGGGCATTTATTACAATCAAAAATGGAAAGTAAAAAATCCCGCTAAAATCACCTTAAAACACATGCTTATTTTCGCTGATTACCAATAATACAAACCATGCAACGAGCAGGCGGGCACTGTTTTCGCACCAGATCCATACTAATTAAACTATTACAACTGTGCGCAACAGCAATTATGACAGTCCCGACCATTAAATCATGTGATTTAGGTAAGCTTAACTCATTTTCTTGAATTGTTTTATCCAAAAATCGTAGGGGGGCGTTTATTAGAGCAGGGGCGTTTATTAGGAACAACACGGTATATCTTTAACATAGTTGTGGAAATCCCTTGGCAGATAGGGATATTTCCCCCACATTGCTTTTTACAAAAATATTTATTTTTTTGATGGATTTTCCTGAAAGATGATGGGAATGATCAATGGATGCAGATGCAGAAACACATACTTAAGAACTATTGTAACTTTTTGACAAATATTTTTAATGTATATTTATTAATCTTTCCCTGAGATGGTCAGCACACATTAGTGTTTTAAAAAAAATGTGCGCTTGGCCAAATTTAAACCGGCGACCTTCGTATTACTAGCACAACGCTCTTGCCAATTATAAGCTATTAAGCCAGGGTTGGTAGAGGAGTGATAGATATTACCTATAGGTGTTAGGTCTGAAAGGTGTCCATCGCTTTCCTAGCGGATAGCATCAGAATGGAATATTTACACGATTTTATATTTGTTTTTGAAATTTTAACTACTTAGTTCTCAAGGTAGACAAGGATGTATATTTATAAATCTTTCCCTGGAGATGGCCAGCACACATTAGTGTAAAAAAACCCAAAGATTCTAACCGGCGACCTTTGTATTACTAGCACGATGCTCTTGCCGACTAAGCTATCAAGCCAGAGTTGATAGAGGAGCAACGGATATTAACTGTGGGTGTTAGGTCTGAAAAGTTTGCATTATTACTCAGACGACCAGGTCTATCATATTAAAAAGGTTGTCAGTACACTGGTGTTCGTACAAGCAAAGCCGCCAATAGCAAATATTGAAAAATGTAAAGTTTTGAATCCCATTGTTAATATTTCAGCCTTTTCCAATTCCTAATATTTTAGGCCAGTCTGTATGGGCATATTGCTCGAAACAATAACGAAGTGACAGATAAGTTGATCATGTTAACATAATTTTAAAGCTGAAGATTGTTTCTTTTTGTTTATAGAGTTTACAAATATATTATGATATTTTAAATATTTTTCATATGTAAATATGAGAAAAATGCATCTCAAAATAATTCCAGTTATCCAAGGCAAAATAAAAGGCATGGGCAAGGGTATTCTGTACCTTTTAAACACAATATCTGACAAGCACAGTTATACCATACATCAATATAGGATCACGTGGTCAAGATAGTTCTTCATCGTTGGGGTAATATTCTTTTTTTTTTTGTTGACATATTCTGTATACACACAGTGATCATCTTGCAATCGAAGTTATTTTGTTGTTTATGGTATTTAAAGGTGCAACGAGAGATTTTGGGAATCCATATATTGTGTCATATGTAGTGATTTCATATAGATAGATTTTCTACCTTGTATTAGGCCAAAGAAATGCTTAGAAAGTGAAAACAAACAGGATTTTAATTTACCTAATTTCAATATAAAACAGGCTGAATTTAGTATTTGCCTATAGTAAATTAGAAATTTCACAATTTTGTACCAAAAAAATAATTTTCAGCTTGATTCTTTCATGTGGGGAGATTTTGATAGAAAGCTTTACATTGATGCAAAAATCAGAATTTTCACATTTTTTAAGGATAACTGTTTTGTGAAATCTCTAGTTGCACCTTTAATGTCTCCATTCATTTGCTGCTTCATCATACTGGTGGTGGTGGTGGTGGTGATGATGATGAAAAACATTAGAAAACAGGATTTCCTTGGTGGAAAATAATACAAGGTGTCCAAAAAAGTAATTTTGACCATGTTTAACATAATAACGTTATTAAGAATTTGCTACATTAAAAAAATCCGATTTAAAAGCTTAATCCATCTTAAAAATTCCAAACATGTTACTGCAGATATAAGAATCACATAATGTATATCAAACGTGATGTAAGCTTGTAGTATTCTAAAACCTCATTTTTAGAAAGGAAATCCGGTAGGTTTGTATAATTCCGAATTTGTCTTTTGGGACCCATTTGCCAAAAAATATTGAAATTGTTTGGTTGTCCCCATCACTTCCAGGGATTAGTTGTGACTTTTGGTTGGTTGGGATATTTGGTTGGGATATTTGGTTGGTTGGTTGGTTGGTTGGGATATTTGGTTGGGTTGGGTTGGATTGGTTGGTTGGGTGGGTGGGTATGTAAGATAGGTAGGTTGGGTTGTTCAAATTCAATTCAATTTATTCAGCAATAACAAAGATTACAGAAAATGTGAATCAAGACAAATGAACAGATACATTGAAACTATCTGAATTGATCATTGGAAAATAAATAAATATATGCTAGGCTTCACTGGACACTCATAGGACTTATAAGAGAAGGGGGCCCTTAATGTAACTTGTTTTATTTGGTTGGTTTGGTTCATATAGAAAATCACACTTTAAAATTTTTCCAGATCCAGAATTTTTGTTATCCACAGTTTCCTATTGTACTGTTGTAATCTATGGCTTACAAATCATGATTTTAGGTCTCACATCAAAATGATTGAAATATCAGCATCAAACTTTACAATTGATGTGTTGGGGTCAGTTATGTCCTAATCAATAAAAATGAAAACACTGTTAAATTGGGCCATCCCCTTTAACTGCACAATGTACTACAAACCATACTCACTATGGGGCTATTTACTAAAACAAGTTTTGAACGGGCAACAAACTTAAAATTTTTTGAAGTTATAGGGTAATTAAGGACATTTCTAAATGTTTGCACATATCTTTATAATGCAAGATCTAATACACATTCCAAGTAAACAAAAACTGAAATAATGCCCATCCTCACCATGGGCATCACCCATCCAAGTTTTGTTGGATGAGACATTGTGGTTCCAGTGTATACATGGTACTGTGATTAACAATTTTACTGAATTATCAAAATGAATTAATCATTTTAATACTCATTAAAGGTGCAATAATGGTAACACAAACTTATATACACCAGTACTTTAATATCATAGGCTGTCATTCCACACTAAATCCAAAGTGGATTTTGAGTGGATTCCTTTACCATAGCTGAATACAAAATATATATTGTAATTTGGAATACAAAAATTACTTTCAAACTGAGGTAGTCTGAGGTGGAATATGGTTGCAATCCATGAGCCACATTGCTGAGCTTGCATTTCCAGTTCTCTGGTCACAACATCAAAGCACGTATAGAACTTTCAAATTGTCCTGTACCGTTTCTTAGGAGCACCACATGACCGTTTCCCAGACTTTAGTTCGCTAAAGAAGATCTGTTTGGAATATGAGAATCCTCCATTCTGATCTGTGCTGGACCTCTGATTTGATCTTTTTATCATCATGTATGATACTCCCATGAGCGAGTAAGAACTCCTGTGTCTGGAACCTTGTCTTGTTGCCACCTAATCCTGAGAAACTTCCTCAAGCAGTTTAGATGGAAAGCGACCTCAGATATCTGTCATGATGTCGTTTGTAACAGTCCCCAATTTTTGCAGCCTTATGAAGTAAAGTTTGGCATAAAGATGGTTTGCTAACACTAAGCTTTGGTGTCAATGTGATTAAGTGTCTTTCCCATACCTTGCCAGGAAGGCGACCAAAGGCAGCGCTGGCTTAAGCGCCCAGGCTTTAGGCGACCCTGTTGTCAAAGTAACTTCTGAATTGTATGTTGACGGAATGTGATAGGTAACTCCCCACGTAGATGAAGTTGTATGCAGCAGGAAGCTTTTCAATATTGACAGTGATGGTTGGTTCAACATAGGCTTACTGATGGTCAAGCCAAACTTGACACAGGCAGAAGAGAACAGATTTACAGGGTGGTTGCATATCAGCTTCTGATCCAGTAGCAGAGCACTGTCATTCATTTGCAAAGATAGCTCCCAAGCTTTTTTCTTCTTTATCTTTGTTTTGGCCTGCAGTTGCCTCAAGTTGAACAAGCCACCATCAAATCTCTAGTTTGTTTTGATGCTCATTTGGAGTAATTTTTGAAGGCATACTGAAATCATCATTGAGAACATCATGCTGATAGTATTGGTGGCCAAAACACAACCTTGTTTGACATCATTACTATCAAATTATTAATATTAAAATTGATTTGTTTTTATCTTGTACACTTGCTAACATGCCATCATGAAACTGTGGTGCACCATCACGCTGTTTGATCCACGCAAATCTGTCTCTTTTATTTTTATAGCAATTTTAGCAGTGGCGAGACATTTTTGACACTGATATAATAGGGGCATGCAATAGCGATTACCCCTTCAACAAATCAGAACAATCCATTGCGTGAATCTTGCCATATAGGCCCAAAGGTCATTATTTATATGTTTAGTGCCCGCTAACATTGCTATTTCCCTAGAAAGGCATTTAAAATTGATATTCAAGAAAAATCATGTTTGCCGCAATGAAATTTTGATAAAATTTTAAAAATGTTTTTCCAAAAAATAAATTATTCACATATTTGCCAAAGTGTGTCGCCGTTATATTTTTTGGTTTATTTTGGTTTTTCCAAACAGCTGTGTCCATGGGATGAGTTTTTCTCTGGTAACCAATTTGGACATGATTTTCCACAACCCTTCACAGCAGACTGAATCAAAATTCCTTTGTAGATCGACAAAGGTGACATAAAGTTCTAAATTTTGCTCTTGGCACTTCTTGGAGTTTATGATCATCAAAAAATCATATCCAGCAGTGGATTTAAGGAAAAGGGCCTATCAGCAGCTTAAGGTAGGACCCTTATCTTCGCAATAAATCGCACTTTAGTGCGCTATGGGGTGTCCCTGCCTCAGAAGTAAGAAATTTGAAATTTGTTCCTTAAAATGGTTGATTCATGCAATATTTGATCCTGTAGAGAGAAATACTTTCTGCAATGTATATGTAGGTGGGGGAGGGGGGGTGAAAAAAATGAATTTCAGGGCCCCCTTTTTGGATCCAAAAATCAGATCCTTCTTTAATATCTGTAAAACATCATCACCCGCACAGAAAATTATGTAGACCCCATTTTCACAAGCAAATTAGGGTGTTGTTTTCATGGCTGTTGCCCCACCCTGTGAAAGGTTTCCTCCCAGGCCCCCTTTTGCACCAGCCCCACCTTCC
>JAMKCH010017287.1:0-24231 GCA_023653785.1 Ophioderma brevispina
ATCGTTTGGTGACTTTGCAAATTACAATTCTACAATACAAATCTTCACGCCATATCTAAACCGCAAGTGACAAAAGGAACAATTTTTCATAGCGGCGCTTCATAATTCTATTTTGCGGGCAAGACCTGTGGGTTTTTAACAAACGTTAAAAAACGTGTAGAAAGAGTTCAGAAGTGCAATGGACTAAGTTGTAGCGCTGGCCAATCTGTGGGGCAGATTTTTTAGGGCAAAGAAAAATAACCGGAAGCACAATGTTTCTGCCGATTTTTCGCATTCGGCGTCTGGACATGCACATTTTTTCATGACAAACGAATGTAGGCTTAATTTAAAGCTATGGACATTATATTAACTAAAGTCTAAAGCTTGAAAACCATCATCAGACGGAAAATAGTTCGCTGAATCCTACTCTGCACCTGGCCGTAATAAATCTCGTCCTTGTGTACCACCAATGTTGTTTATAAATTGCGGTGGTGGTGTGTTGCATTGGTGGGACAAATTTGCTCTAGTAATAGCCGGGAAAAATCATTTTGCCTTGCCGCGATCAATATAGTCCCATTCATTGGTAATTTGCTCATAACGAACATTGAATATCCAGGCTGGCTAGGTTCACCCCCCTTCTATCTAATACCTCTATGCTGGAACGGAAAAAGAGCCTGAAAATGAGGGACTTATAAGTGGTAACATAACCCTACTTCCTCCCATGTGAGAACCCCCCCCCCCCCCCCCCCCCCAAACCTGTACCATTTAAATTGTTTTGCTGTCATGCCCACATTTTGAAACATTTTTAATTTTTATGTACCACATTTTTTTAAACCATTAACATTTAAATTTCCAATTCACACACACAAGCACATGCACACATGCAACCCCACACACACACAACCAAATGTACACTACCACAATAGTTCATAAAATAATTGAGTGCATTCAAAGGAAAAAGAATAATTTTTTAGTTGTCATACAAAGAAAACTTTCTAAATTAAGAGGTAACATACTCTCCAGTGTGACAAAATCATGTTATTGCACTACCTATATAACCTAGTGTAAAATTAACTTACTAGGGCATTGCTATAATGAAAGAACTGCAGAGTGTCAGAGGGGGGTCACTTAGCCAAAACATAAACCCCTCCAGGCCTACACATAAGCACATGTGGTGTACCTAATTACTGACCTTGATGTCCCAAAAAATGGTTCCCTGTTCTTGGTAGAGACCTTAATAACAATGTGCCATGTGCAAAGATCGCCAACAACACGGAACCCAGAGTATTGACTATGATTTAGTCTAACAAGCAATGTGGTTATCAAGTGTTACAAGTGTACAAAACCAAAACTTTCTGTGCGTTTCTTGATAGTTTATGCCCTGTTCTCCTTTCTTTCGTCATTAATTTATTCCAAGGGGGGTGAGTGTTTTTGGGCCTAAACCTTTTGCTCAACACTCCTCCATATAACTGTTTTGTTTTCCCTACTGTGGAAGTAATGGGAAATAAGTTTGATGAACATATTGTATTTCTATCACAGCCCTTCTATGACTTACTTCGTAAGCCACAAAATAGGTTGGGATGTGAAAGTTTTCAAAACAGGGTATGTGTGTCATATTTCTAAAACATGTTAATTTTTAATTTAGCAAATATTTGGATGAGAGAAAACAGAATTAGGGGTCTTTATTGTCAAATATAAATCTAAAAATGTTCGTTTTTCTATTATATATTATACTCTTTAAAAGAAATAGTTACTAAACGCACAACTTGTTCATGTGCTATGACGGAATTGCTTGTGGGGCCTATTATTGTGTTTGTAATATGTAGGGAATCTATTTTTATCCCCTGGCTTAAAAAGCAGAGGGGATATTGCGAGGGTGGCGCTCATGTCAGTAGGTAGTGTGTGTGTGTGTTCAATTTGGGTTACTTTTAACCAAGGTATATGCCAGGGGGGATGAGCGTAAGTGTACTTGCTGTTATGTTTGAATTTGGTAGTAAGGATTTTATTTAATCATATCAAAAATGCACCAAAAATAGTCTCTTTTTGGAACAACGTGTTATTAGTCCGAAAATAAAAAGGGACGGTTTGGGCAGTTATTCGAAGAGAACCGTTTGTAGTGGATTGTCTATTGAAACATTAGTTAGGGGGGTGCCGGAGTGCAAGACCGTGCATCTCAGCGAGCCAGTCTACCGCGCCGGGTCACGGTCGGCGAATTCTATTCGATGACATTGGAATTGCATAGACAGACACTAGCATGCATCGTACAGTTTTCGAGAGTCGAATTTTTAGGCGCTCTTGCTGTAGAGTTAATTTAGTAAATTTACATTGCATTCGTACAGGCTCGAGAGTCGAAAATTTTTCTCGCTTTTTGCAGCGTTATTAATTTAGTCAATTTTCTGGCAAAGTATTCCTATAAGCATAATTTTGGATTAACTTTTGTTAAAACAATAACTTATATGACATCCATTCCTCTACTTTTATCAAGACTTCTTTCCAAATCCAATGTATTATGTTCATCCTTGAATAAACTTGAACTTGATCCTAACTGTATATAAAACATTTTTTTTACACTTTTTGAAAAAATGTGTAAATGCGTTTTTTAAATGTTATTATATATAATTTATTTATCATATTTGTTTTTTGCTGTATTTTGTGATGAAGAAAAAAATTATTCAGGATTGAATTAGTAGAGGCTAATGCTATTCGTACAAAGTGTATGACAAACTCGTAAACTCCAATGTGCGCCTCTCCCGAGGTCGACAAAATCAATACAGCACGTACGTGGTTGTTCGTTCGCCGTGCCAAACCTTTGTAAGCTTTTGTGTTACCGCTCTTGAACGTTACTCCTCAATACTTTCTCTTTCAAGGAAAGATTGACAATCGACCATCGATTTGCGGCACTTTGTCCGCTGAAAGATAATTGATTATACTACCAAAACACGCGTCCGTTTAATGTGGCAATGTGCAACCTCTCTTGTGTTGTCGAATTGCAAAAGAACTCCCGTTGTCGCGATAATTGGTAGATCCCCCCGCATTGTTTGGCGAATTGGTATAGTCTCCTCGTCGGGTTATTGGTCCGAACCCATCTTTGGGGCCGGAATTGTATAGGCCTAAATTGCTTATATTGGTTTTGTAATTGGAGATCCCCTTTTGTTAGAGCAAGTTATAACTCACTTTGTGACAATGTGTAAATCAACAAACTGTGGTGACTTCTGAAATGCCAATTTGATTGTAAATAAATGATTGATTACTATATCCATGCCTAATAGACATACTTGAACGAACTTATACCGAATATCGCGTGCATTTCCCATCCCTGCTGAGTACAACATGTCCCCGTGTATGCGGAAGTGCAAATGGTCCCCCGTGCAATGCGAATGCACGCGGACATTGTGGCACTTCCGCATAACGCATATACGCAAATGCAAATATCCGCGGTGCATTCCGCACACCATGCTGAAATGAGTGCCAAAGTCCGCTTGCACTTCCGCATGCACGCGGGCATTTGTACTTCCGCATCCACGCGGATCTTTGCATTTTTCCGCATGCGGAAGTGTCAAGCGGCTCTTTGCACTTCCGCATCTTTGCTGATATTTACAGGTCATCAGGGAAGTGCACGCGGACATTGTGCACTTCCGCATATATGCGGAAGTGTAAATGTCCGCTGCACTTCCGCATGCGGGAAGTGCACGCGGATATTTGCACTTTCCGCATGCGGAATTGCAAAGAAACGGTCCCAAACAATAGTTCATTACCCATAAGACTTTTTGGTCAAGGTTTCTGATTACATGAAAATCATGGCATCAAATTTATGATGTTTTGAGACCACTGGCTTTGCTATGTAAATCATTTGGAAGATGTGGATATGCCTGGAAACCCCCAAAATATACTCCCCGCCATAAACGCGAGCCTCAACGCTGATGTAACCCTCGCTCACCTGGCGGCATGCTTAGGAGGTAAAAAAATGGACATGATTAACTCATGTAGGTAAAAAAAAAATTAATGCATGTATTTGCTTTAAAACCTGTTTAAATTTTCTGAATTTTGATATTCTTGGTGCCATCCCCTGAAGCACCCTGATGTAGCACAGACATGTATCGAATTAGGTCCACATCATCTTGTATCTCCGCAGAAAAGCAAAAAATATTTGGAACCCACCTTACCCCTCTACCACATCCCACACCTTCCCCTCCCTTCAACACCCCTCTACCCCTTCCCCAACATCCCAGTACTCCATCCCTCTCTCCCTACCCCTTCCCCACATCCTATTTAACCCATCCCAACATCCCCACCTACCCTTACCTAATATCTCTCTTTCCCTCCCCCAATATCTCCCCCTAACACTCCTAACCTCCCATTCTCACACCCCTTCCTAACACCCCCCTCCTTATTTCTCAAGGGTCAACCCCCTCATCATTCCCCCACTCATTTGTAACCACCCTTCGACCCATTTCCCTATCCTAACCCTTTCCTTACTTATTCCAACATTCTTCCTCCGATTTCCAACTCCCTCTTATGTATTTCATGTCTTGACCATAATGACTATGGCAGGACATGTCCCATGATTGTTTGATTGATTTGTAAAGAATTTATTATTGTGTCTATCCTATGAATTTTGGCACGCCTCAAATGATAAACGGCATGATGGATATGGTGGCAGAATAATGAATTCATCCCAATTATTGATTTTTGACACAAAGTAAAAAGCCTAACCTTACATTTTGTACTGTTGATATATTAAACTGGGTTTGTCCCAAAACTCTGGGTAATCCTATATGCATATGTCTACATAAAAAATCTTTTCATGCTCAGTTAAGCAGTGCTTTGGACAAATTAGTCAACTCAGGCAAGACGATTACATCTGAATTTCGGGAACGGACCCCTACACGGAAAAACGGTTAGTGCTAGTGAAAGTGTACTACCATTCTAAGCAATGGAGCAAACCAATGTTATCAAACTTTTCAGAACATTTGTGAACAAGACTAAGAATAAACCAATAGTAAAAGATATGAGGGTTGGGGTTAAAAAGTGTGGGTAGATGTCTCTCGCTTGGTTTTTGTGAGCATGAAAAGAAAAGCAAAGTACCGCCTACAACACTGGTACATATCCTAATATATTTGTCAGTACTAATAAACTTGATTGAGGAAGTATGCAGGGAATTTGTGTCAAATTTACAAAAACATAACATCATTGGTCGTTGGACCATTGGTGTTGTCTGTCGTCCCGGTTTGTGAATGGGGCCAAAAGGTACATGAGGTCACCAAGGGGTCACATGAGGTCACCAAGTCAATTGAGGCACCAAGGTAAATGAGGTCCACCAAGGTCACATGAGGTCACCAAGGTAACATGAGGTCACCAGGGTACCATGAGGTCACCATGGTCACATGAGGTCACCATGTCCCATGAGGTCACAAGGTCACACGGGGGTCATGAGGTCACATGGGGTTATGAGGTCTGATGTAAATGGGACCAAAGGTGACAGGAGGTTGCCCCAAGGTCAAATGAGGTCACCAGGGTCCATGAGGGTCACCAGGGTCCCATGAGGTCACCATGGTCACATGAGGTCACCATGGTCCATGAGGTCACAAGGTCACACCCGAGGTCATGAAGGTCACAGGGGTTTGAAGATCACATGGGGTTATGAAGGTCACATGGGGTACCCCACCCTACCCCGATGGTTGTACCCCACCCCCCCTCCCTTGGGTACCCCACCCCACCCCAACCCCACCTGGCCCCCCCTCTAAAACACCCCACCCTTCACCCATCAACAACCCACCCTTCCACCTATCCAAACAACCCCAACCTTCATCCTCCATATGATTCACCCACAAAGATGTATGGTCATAGCAGTTTTTAACCACAGACACAAGCGTGTGACTGAATCCCTGGTACCCGGCCCGCGAGTCCGAAGCCACAGGTGTAGAAGTAACCATTGACCGGGCGTTACTCATAGTCGGGAACAATGGTGAACAATAGGGCAATCGATTCAGTTGACTCTTTACGCCACAGTAGTTTCATCACGCCTTAATTTGGCCCTTAACGTCGTCTATGGAGCCCCCGGACTAAATGGCTCCCTACCGGACTATATCTGCTTTCACACCGGGCTTCAAATCTCCACACGGGATTCCCGGTTGTGTGAAAAAAATGACATGTGGTATATTTATGATTATTACTCTACGCAAACATTGCTCTTCAGTCTTCATTTCTTCACATCATCATATCCCAACCACTTTCACTGCCTAGTATATGCATTCGAGGTTTATTGTACACATTCTTGCTATGGCAATAAATATGCATTGTCAATACGACAAACGCTGTGCCAATGTGACGTGTAAAACCAACAAACCCTAAGTTGCGAGAAGTTGAATCTTGATCCGTTTACCAGGCCTGCGTTTACCATCAGATTGCATTTCCGCCGAAATCGATGCGGCCAAACCTCAAATAATACAGCAACTCATAAAGCATCAATAGATTACCTTGTCCGTTATTCATAAATCAGAAATAAACCTTACAGTGGGTTATTGTTTTTCAGCAGTTTTGGAATAAGAAATATTACTTCGAAACACCCACACAAAAAAAATCGGATTTTTTTTGGTAGTATTTTGTGTTTAGCCTACGTGTTAAAACCAATGAACGATGTCTAAATTTAGGATTCTTACCCTACCCATGTATGAAGTTACACCAATATTGGAGGGTCTGCGCCCGCCGCACAACCTCCAATTCGGAGTTTCTTCCTGCGTATAATACGCACAACACTCCAAAATCGGAGGGTCTGCGGACATCGAAAAAACCTCCAAAATCGGAGGTTCCGCGTATCTTTAAATAATTATTATTTAATATGCAACACTCCACTATCGAGTTTCCAGCGTATATACGTAAAACACCAAAATAGAGGGGTTCGGTGTACATCGCAAAAACTCCAAATCGGAGTTCCGTGTATCTTTAAATATTTTATTTATATTCTTTCAAACACTCCAATATCGTAGTTTCAGCGTATAATACGTAAACACTCCACAATCGGAGGGTCTGCGTAACATCGAAAAACTTCAAAACCGGAGGTTCTGCGTTCTTTATATATTAATACTTAGATTCAAACACTCAATATCGGAGTTTCAGCGTATATAATACGCACACACTCCATAATTGGATGGTCTGCGGACATCGAAAAACTCCAGAATCGGAGTTTCGCTATCTTTAATATTATTATTTATATTCAAACACTCCAAAATCGGAGTTTCATCAGCAAACCTCCAAAATCTGAGGGTCTGCGTACATCGCAAAAACTCCAAACCGGAGGTTCTGCGTTCTTTATATCTTATTACTTATATTCAAACCACTCCAATATCGGAGTTTCAGCGTATAATCCGCACCCAGCACAACTGTTCCAAAATCGGAGGGTCCTCGGACAATCGCAAAAAACCCCCCAAATCGGAGTTTCAGCGTATATTTATATATTATTATTTATATTCAAACACTCCAATATCCGGAGTTTCAGCCGTATTAATAATCACACACTCCCAAATCGGAGGTTCTTTTTCTGCTTAACATAACATTCATCAATCTGGCCACATGTGATGATGTGTAACAACAACCAAAACAATTTGGCTCATCTTACTAATCGCAAGCTAGCAAAGGAATCTATCGATTGGAGAGACTCTCTAATAGGAGAGACTCTCCTGTCGGCTTTTTTTCATCGATTGATATACTTGCAAATCCGGGATTTCCGGGTAGGAGAGCAACTCTCCTATCGCCGAATTATCGATTGGAGAGTGCTACATGGTGTGCCGTCGATTCGCCCCCTGACTTCGTCCATTTGTTTCAATCTGTAAGGCCTATTACGCTATAGGTTCCGGAATCGATCAAAAACAGAAGTTGACTCTCTGAGTCGGGTGGTTTCCTGCATAACCTGGCATGGTCTATTTCAGCGACAAAGAGAACGTGAATGTCCGTGTTTCTACATACGAGCTAATTCACAACACAGGGACTGTATTGCAACGTACGTACGTCTGGTTAAAAAACATAAAATAACAATAAACGTTTGCCGTGTATTTTTTTAATTTATCAGTAGGCCATTTTTTTTTAATTTTTGATTTGCTTAGATGTTTATACATTTAATTTATTCTGTATCAAATAGTTTACAGCTTCTGTAGGCCCTATATATAAAATAATTGCAAAACTATGGTAATGAAGATATAAGACAAAATCGCAAGTCGTAAAGTGCAAATAATAAACATTATACTAAAAAACGAATCTCTCAAAATCATTTGAAATTTTCAAGTCATTGATACAAGACATGTATATAAATTACATTGGTGCTAGGATTAATATAATCATACCCATACAATGCAAAGGCTTACGATTTTAGATTCGTATGTGTTATAGATCTTCAGTGTGATGATAGCCTAGTTACGCTAAAGGTTTAATGCGTATAGTCCAACCTTTCTTATGTATGTTAGCCCTGTCCCCGTTTACGGGGTGATCTCGATATTCCGAAGGTGCGTTATTCCGATGCTTGATATTCCGAATCTTTAAAGGGTTCGTTAGTCCAATCCTACAAAGGGTCCATTCCGAATCGGAAAAAGTTCATTATTCCGAATATTAAAAAGGGTCGGTCATTATTTTCGAACCAAATCCCGTGTTCTATTTTCCCGATTTCAAAAAAGGTTTGCTATCTGAATGTTTTTTTTTTTACATTGGAACATGATGAATTTTTTAAATAATGGATGCGTTGAATCCCGATGATGCCAAGAAAATAAGCACCACTATTTTTATTATGTAGTACTTGCTTTTCACATTTTGGGGGAAAAAAATCTAATTTGCTCTGTTTTGTAGTGTTGACAAACCAATCGAATTCGGCACATTTTATGTTGGTACATACAATTATTTTTTGGCTTTTGGTAGGCATGATTTATTTTTATTTCGTTCAAAAACCGCTTGATTATAATCATATCGAACATATAATCAGTGAAAACATATAACACAATATAAAACGTTAGCATATAACTCGTACAACTTGCTTCCCCGGCACCAGCCGGGGGCACGGCGGGTAATATTAATTACAACTTATATTTAAAAAAATGATTCCTATAACATCAAATCATGGCCGCCATTTTCCATTATGGCCGGTTGTCTTGAAATTGCTTCATGACCAAGATAGAGTAAAAAGATGGATGAGGTCGAAAGTCCCAAAATCAGCTGCACATGGGTCAAGTTCTCCAAATTAAGTTTTAAAAAGGCAGAATGAACCCTCTTTATTACATTAAATATGTATGAAAGGTATGGCATGAGTGAACACTAAAACAAAAACAAAAACAAAAACAAAAAAGACCAAGGTTTTAGGAACCCTGATACATACCCCAAAATTTTAAAGTAATCGTTTCACAGTGAATGAAATTAACTAATGAGCTGTTAACCTGTGATAGATAATCTTTGTTTTCACAAAACTAGGCAATTATGACCTCATTTTAATAATAATTTTTCAAGCATGCATTAAACGTACATTACAATTTTCTAATAGCAGAATTGTAAAAATAAAATCTATCAAAAATTTGACTGGATTTAATGTATCTGCAGACAGTGGTGTACAGCGTTATCTATATAAAAAAAACGTGTTTTCTGTTTTGTTCATTGGTATTACAATCATCGATTTCAATTTTATGTGGTCGGAAATAGCCGGGGAAACAGCAAATAACAAACATTATCCCTCTTTGTTTCGTTTTTGTCATTGGCATTGCAATCATCGATTTCAATTTTATGTGGTAGGAAAAGGCCGGGAAACAGCAAATAACAAACATTATCCTCTCAAACTTTGGGTGTATACTGTTAAAATGCCCGCATATCGCCAATAATATGAAATGGTGAACAAAGTTATCTGACATGTACATGTAGAACCGTTTCTGTTTTTAGCATGGTAGGACTAAAAGTATTAGTAAATGTCATTTGAATATCAACTTAAAGCAAAAGGGAAGCGATATAATATACACTTGAATGCTTCATAACCCCGTCGCTTCAAAATTTAGATTAGATGTTAGAAATCAAAATGAGCATTTTGTCACTGTTTGGAACGAATGTATGGTGTAAAATACCTTTATATGGTGTGCATTATTTTGAGTTACATACTAATATAATGAAATACAGAAGTGCTAAACAATGTGGTGTTTGAAGCGATGTGATCTTGAATTATCTCTAAGAAACACTTATGGGTGAACAACGTAATACCATTATACAAGAATAAATCTAAATTTTGTAATCGTTAAATAAGGAATCGGTTCAAGTAGATTGAAGAAAGATTTAACTATTACAGCAAGTGTGATAGTTTTGTGCTGTAGTATAACTGAAATAGAAGTTATGGGAAAGGGTACAAATATCATAGAACAATACTTACAGAAAGTTGAACACAGTTTGTTTGTATTTATAGAGAGAATTTCAAGAAAAGAGGCTACTCCTTGTATGTTTCACACACTTAATTGACGATGAAATACGACTATCAGTAAAAAAATATTCTGGATAACGTTGTTCACTTCGGAGAAAAATTACACAAAAAAAGTTACATAATCAATGGTTGCTATATAAAATATAAGTAGTGGCGTTCGTAAATTGATTGATCTAGTATATTAAACTGTTTACTTATAAAAACGATTCATATTAAGCAGATTGGAATAACTTAATTTTTAATATTCTGAAGTTGGATGCACGGAGTTTTTGGAGAATAGCCCATAACTTAGTATTTAATGCTTTCCTTTTTAGTTGTAATTAGAATCAGGATCCCGATGTAATTTAACAGAACTGGAACCACCAAATTTATGTGATCCCATTGTGAAAATGTACCACGTCACGGAAACGATCTCTAACTTGACTTTACTGGGTGAGCGAGACACGCTATTCCTGACATATTTGTAGGAGCTTTCCAAAAACACTCAGGACAAAACACTCCACAACAATGCAATACGAGTTAATCTAACCTTGATTTAGTGGACAATTAAACTCTGTCCCATCGAAGATGACACTGACAATCAAAAGTGCAATGGCCGAATTCAATAGAAGCGGACCCACTGGTTTTGGAGCGAACCCACGCCACTTGACCCCTGCGAAAATAGGTAACTAATATGTACCTAAATATGCACCTAAAATGAACCTCAATTGTACCTATTTGTGTTTAGGTACATTTCAGTGTACCTAAAAGTACCTATTTAGTTTTAGTTTGGCCTAAAGTATACCTAACATTGTACCTAATGGGTACCTATTTTTGAACTTAGAAAATTTTTTTTTTTACTTGGCTAGATACTAAAATGTCCTAGTATACCTAATTTGAACTTAGAACAAATTTCAAATGCTGTGCTGTACCTAACTTACATATTTAGACTTAGATATTTTTTCACATAATGGAGGGTACCTAAACTATACCTATTTGGACTTAGACATATTTGGTAAAAACCAAATGAAGGTTACCTAAACTATACCTTATTTGGACTTAGAATATTTTTCACATAATAAAGGGACTTAAATATACCTATTTGACTTGGATATTCTACATTTCTTGGTATACCTTAAGTGTACCTATTTTCCAGACCATTCTGCATTCCATTGTCTAACAGTAGTGTACCTAATTGTACTAAATTGGAATTAAACTGTGTGCCTCATATTTAAAGGTGGGGTTTCCTTAGAAACACATTAACAGCCATATTATTTCCCCCAGTGTCCGATGACAGTTAAAATTTGAATTGGATGAAGCCAGTCGGGTTACAGTTAGAATTTCAATTGGATTGAGCAAGTAAGAAAGAACAAAAATATGCCTATGGTTTGCCAGAATTCGCATTATGGAAGTAATCACAACACATAGCACATACACATCAAACTGACAGATTACGGTATGTAGTGCAAAGATTTAAAATAACTATAAAACATTTATTATAGTAATGTGATCTTGTCTGGGTTGACAAGCCTAGGGAACCAAAATTTCAGAAGCTTTGTACAGTTCAATGCAATATCATGGTGTTGATATGTATCCGCTTTTACTTGAGTACGGTACTATGCATGCATATGGCTTTGACGTTAATATGGATGTATAGGGAGCCAGGGGTGGGTATGGGCGTAGGGTGTGCGATTCAATGTGTCTATTTTTTCATACCTACATGGAACTTGAACATTATATGACCCTTGACCAAAAAGAAAATCCTTTTCTTTGCATGGGCTCAATATAGTTCAAAGTTGTGGTCTACATGTGTTAGGTTCATGGAATTTGAAGAAAGTGATTTGGTAGCCATTTGCTACACAATATCATTGCTAAATCAATTGGTATATGACCTCGAAACAAATGAAGGTGTGCCGGCAGAAAAGGTGCCAGTTATATTGGCGACTGAGAAACATTATACCCAAGTCTTTCTTTCCAACTTATCCCTAAAAATGGAGATTTTGACATCATCCGACCTTGCAATTTAATTTCAATTTCAAAGAAATTCGATTTTTGTTATTTCATATTACGACGCAATACTCTTAATGAGGCTGGTATAATCACATATTTCTCAGGACGCGTACTGTAGCACAAAACACTATCAGGATCAACTGGATAACTTGAAATAAATTTTCTAGGATCATGAATGCCTTTTTAAAGGAATTTGATGCCTCCAAGAACAAGGTAATATAGCATGTTAAATCTCATATATTTAACGTTGAATTTCATGAGCCCTCCACCTTCATTTTTGTTCAGGATTCATTAGATTCCTTGAGATAGATTATTTCACACGAATTTAGGTTGATTCTGATGGCGGGTTTTTGATGGTAAGAAGCAAATTTTTATCCGCAGTGCCCATCGCCCACTTGTTGGGCAAGTTCTGTCTGTTCACAACTAAAAAAACCAATCTGACATTTTTAAGTTTCTGGGGGACAAGGCTTATGGCCCATTAATGTACCAATGTTTTTGATATTAAAGGTTAACGCATCACATGTCCCCAAACAAAAAAATGCAACACATTGTGCCAGGTGCCATAAGATTTTAAAATAAGCATGTCACTGTTTCCTTTTTAATAGGTAAGAAAGGACTGTTAGCTAATATCCTTGAAAATTCATAACAATAGAGTCAATAGTTTTTTATATCTGACCCCAGCATCAAGAAACCTGCAGGACCCGTTTACTACAAATGAGAACTGTAACTCATGCACTTAAGAATAGAATGCAAATACATTTTGATTACAATGAACTTTCTTGCTTATATTTCTTAACATAATTATTATTCAACTTATAACGATAATTCTGCCACCACTTAATTTGGCATCCTTAACAATGGGTTTTATTCCATTACGTTTTGATTTTTTAGGGTGTTGGTAGAATTCTTTCCATTATTAACATTTTCAGCGGTGTTAGCTAACAGTCCCTTCTTACAACAAATAGCATATACTTCAGTTTAAAAACTTATGGCAACCTGGTACAAAGTATGCGTGTTTTTTTTTTTTTGGGGGGGGGGAATCTACTTATAAATAGACCAGTGGGTTCAGATCATATGAAATTCCAATTTAAGGTAGTCAGGGAGGGAGGTGAACTCGCGGGTGAGGGTATGCCCTTTGACCTTAATAATTAAAGGTTGGCAATATGTCTATAAAAAGGGCAGCATTTCAGATCATATACAAATCTAAACTTTTAGCCGTAAGTGGGGGGGGGGCAATGCTATGCCCCTTTAAAGTACCACATTTGATATTTAAGGCTACCAAGACTATTAAATCAGCGTCAGTGTTCGGAGATGATATAAAATCTAAACTTTTTAAGGTTAAGTCGGGAGGGGGGAAACAAGGTTTTATCTATTGCTCTTTAAATGAGACAACTTTTTAGCAACTTACAAATGTTTACAGGGGCTGATATAGTAATGGTTGTACTAAATGACTGTTGTGGAACCCGAAAACAGGTCACTTTAGGTAATGTGTACCTATTATGCTCAAATTAGTTACTGTACCTAAAATGACCTGTTTTGGAACCGAAGAAGAAAAAAGGTGATTTTAGGTACAGGTGTACCGTATAAATATGCTAAAAATCGTTATGTTTTTCTTTTTTTTATACCTAAAATGACCTGTTTTGGAACCTGGTAAACAGGTAACTTAGGTACACGGTGTAACTATTTTGCTAAATTAGGTACTGTTACCTAAAATGACCTGTTTTTGAAACATGAAAACAGGCACTTTAGGTACACAATGTACTATTTTGCTTCAAATTAGGTAATGTACCTAAAATGACCTGTTTGAAAACCTGATGAACACAGGTCCCTTTATGGTACACGTTGACCTATTGGCTCAAATTAGGTACGTACCTAAAATGACCTGTTTTGGAACCCGAAAAAAAGGTCATTTTAGTACAGCTTTACAAATTGCTCCAAATATGTACTGTACCTAAAATGACCTGTTTGGAACCCGAACACAGGTCACTTTAGGTAACAAGTGTACATATATGGTCATCAAAATAGGTACTGTACCTAAAATGACCTGTTTTGGAACCCGAAAAAAGGTCATTTTAGGTACATGGGTTCATATTATTAGGTCAGAATAGGTACTGCACCTAAAATAACCTGTTTGGGAACCAAAACAGGTACTTTAGGTAAAGGGTTGGACCTATAATAATGTTAAAAGAGGTATAATTGTCGGAAAGGTACACTTAATAATTTTTAGGACTGTACCTAAAACGACCTGTTTTCGGGTTCCAAAACAGGTCATTTTAGGTACGTGTACCTATAATATATGCTCCAAATAGGTAACTGAACCTAAAATGACCTGTTTTGAACCCGACACAGGTCCTTTGTAGCAAACGTGATACCTATAGTCAAAATAGGTACTGTACCTAAAATGACCTGTTTTGGAACCCGAAAACAGGTCATTTTAGGTACAATGGTTTCATATTTATAGTCAAAATAGGTACTGTACCTAAAATAACCTGTTTGGGAACCAAAACAGGTCACTTTAGTACGTGTACTATAATAATGTAAATAGTATAATTTCTGTAATAGGTACACTTAATAATATTTAGGTACTGTACCTAAAATGACCTGTTTTCGGGTTCCAAAACAGTTCATTTTAGGTATATTATATAGGTTCATTTTAGGTACAGTACCTAAATGTACCTATTTTCTGCCAGGGGACCATCTCTCAACCAGTGTCCGAACAATGCAAGATCAGCAAAAGAAGGTACTTGATGGGATATATTGGGCGTAATATAGCTGAGCTCCCTCCCCATCCCATTCAAGACAATGCTGACATCAAACGCGGACCATCAAACTTGAATTCAATGGATACTTTATAGAAATGAGCTGGAGTGATTCTAATTATCGTAGAATTAGTAGATAGATTAGAAGAAAACATTGATATCAAACGCTCCAAATTAATGGAATATAATATTGCCGTTGAACAACCGACGCCACTTCAAGTTGTTCAACGATCCACACTGGATGAACAAATTTGCACATGCACACTATTAAAGATTGATTTTTGTTTTCAAATTGCAGAATTCTTTTCTCCATTTTTGTAGCATTAAGTGAACATACAACACAGACTATCCTCCAATATGGGTGTTTTGAATATAAAAATATTTTTAAATGATACGCAGATCGAACCTCCGATTTTGGAGTTTTTCGATGTTTGTAGGCCTACGCAAGGACCCTCCGATTTGTGTGTGTGAGTATTATACGCTAAAACTCAGATGGTTTGAGTGTTTGAATATAAATAATAATTATCAAATACGCAGAACCGCCTATTTTTGTAGTTTTTTTGCGATTACGCAGACCCTCCGAGTTTGGAGTGTTTGCATATGTACGCTGAAACTCCGATATTGAGTGTTTGAATATAAATAATAATATTTAAAGATACGCAGAACCTCCGATTTTGTAGTTTTGCGATGTACGGCAGACCCTCCGATGTTGGAGTGTCTGCGTAGTAAATACGCTGATACTCCGATGTTAGATTGTTTGAATCTACATATAATATTTAAGATACGCAGAACCTCCGATTTTGGAGTTTTTGGCGATGTACGCAGACCCTCGATGTGGAGTGTCCGCGTATTATACGCTGAAACTCCGATGTTGGAGTGTTTGAATATCAATAATATATATAAAGATAACGTCAGAACCCTATTTTGGAGGTTTCGCGATGTACGCAGACCTCCGATTTTGGAGGTTTGCATATATTACGCATGAAAACTCCGATATTGGAGTGTTTGAATATAATAATAATATATAAAGATACGCAGAACCTCGATTGTGGAGGTTGAGATGTACGCAGACCCTCCGATTTTGGGAGGTTGATATATACGCTGAAACTCCGATATTGGAGTGTTTGAAATAAATATAATATATAAAGATACGCAGAACTAAGATTTTGGAGATTTTTGCGATGTACGCAGACCCTCCGGTTTTTGGAGTATCTGCGTATTATCCGCAGAAACTCCTGTATGGAGGTTTTTGCGGCGGGCGCAGCCCTCCAATATTTGGAGTAACTTCATACCTCAAAATTGGATGAAAATGCACATATTATTCCATTTTTGGAACTTTTTTTTAGGGGAGGTCAATACTTACATTGTTTTGTCTAGCTGATGTTTGCAGGACTGCTGTGAGGAAGCCATGGGGAGTAAAAGCCGACATTGAGAAGATTACTGGAGGATGAGCCCCGGTGGTGCCCACTTTTCAATTGATCCACACGCTGCATCAGATCACTGTCCTTGCCGCTAAAGGCTTGTTAGATGGAATAGGGCCTGCAAGTAGAGAGAATCAACATGTTTGAGCATTGTCTGTAACCATACTTAATTTGCATTTCGTAAGCAGGTTCCTTATTTAAAGAGACATGAGGAGATTTCCAGAATAAGTGCCCACCCATTTTTGTCGAACCCAAGTTTTTTGTATATTTGAATGCTTAACATGTATTAGACCACACCTGAAATGATCCAACCTAATGCGCCGTCTTTATGTATAGGGGGGGTGAGATATAATTAGTAATCTTCTGTCGTGCACGACAGAAAGTCAAAGCATTATTTCTAAATTCTATGGGGAAACGATTACGATAGCAAAAAGTTCAAAACAAGGGTTGCGGTTTTCTTTTGTACTTGTTTTTTTCAATAAGCTTTTCGGACGTTCTCGATTAGGGGGGTCTACAAACCGCTTCCGTGAAATCTGAGAGAAATTTGTATCCATCCTCAAAAAAAATATCCTCCTGTCACTTTAAGTGGTCTGTAAGCCAAAAGGTCTAAAATTATTTCAAACTTAAAGAGTCGGTTTTTTGTTTATACTATTGTCCGCCCTGAAGTATGAAGTGACACGCGCGCGTATCCCCAGTGCCGCCTTTCAGTTGTAGTAGTGGTGCTGTTCTTTGACTACGTGCGCGCTGAAGTCGGTACAATGTATACGCCCCCGCGTTTTACATTCGTCCCTTCGGGCTGTTGCAGGTTTTTTGTTATACTTGTCCAGCCTGAAAAGTATGAAGTGACGACGAGCGCGTATACCCAGTACCGCCTTTCAGTTGTAGGTCGGGTGCGTTTGCTTTAACTACGCGCGCGCGCTGAATGTCGGTACAATGTATACGCCCGCGTTTTTACTTCGTACTTCGGGCTGGACAGAGTATACCTGATTTGATTGGTTTCTTGTAAGGCTGTAAGATATAATTAGCCAATGAAAGACATACGGTAAGAGAAAAAACTTAAACAAGCATACACATCTAAAATAGAAGGTTTATTTTGATTGGTTAATCAAAGAGTATTCTATTTTATATTAAGTAAGAAACCAATTAGGAATTAATCTAAAGAAGGTGGCTGTCTTTAGGTTGTTTAAGGTGATTCTACAAAGAACTGATTTAACCGAGCCACATAGAGGGCAACTCTTAGCATAAAAGACTGCAGGTGAATATTTCTTCCAGATCTGATGACATCACCACCAAACCATTGATTCCATTATCAAGGTCTAAAGCGATGAACGGTGGGGTATGAACAACCAGCATCTGTAGCGTTGAATCTAGAACCAAAGCAAATGAAGAGAAAGTTGTTTAGATGTGTTACATTTCAGTACTGTTTACATGTGAATGGTTCCTTTGGACCAAACAATGTGCTGTTTATTTAAAATCTGCACTGCTGTGGTAGACTTCAGGTAAAAACGCCTTACCCTCATACCCACAAGACACCGATTACGTCTTCCACAGAGGATGGGAATATATTCCATTTGAAATCCACACCCCACAAAGACACTGATTAAGTCTCCCACAGGAGGATGGGAATATATTCCATTTGAAATCCACACCCCACAAAGACACTGATTAAGTCTCCCACAGGAGGATGGGAATATATTCCATTTGAAATACACACCCCACAAAGACACTGATTAAGTCTCCCACAGGAGGATGGGAAATATTCCATTTGAAATCCACATCCCCCAATGACACCAATTAAGCCTCCATAGGATGGGAATATATTCCATTTCAAATTCACATCCCACACAGACACCGATTAGGTCTTCCACAGGAGGATGAGAATATATTCCATTTGAAATCCACACCCCACAAAGACACTGATTAAGTCTCCCACAGGAGGATGGGAATATATTCCATTTGAAATCCACACCCACAAAGACACTGATTGAGTCTTAACAGGAGGATGGGAATATATTCCATTTGAAATCCACACCCCACAAAGACACTGATTAAGTCTTCCACAGGAGGATGGGAATATATTCCATTTGAAATACACACCCCACAAAGACACTGATTAAGTCTTCCACAGGAGGATGGGAATATATCCATTTGAAATCCACACCCCACAAAGACACTGATTAAGTCTCCCACAGGAGGATGGGAATATATTCCATTTGAAATCCACACCCCACAAAGACACTGATTAAGTCTTCCACAGGAGGATGAGAATATATTCCATTTGAAATACACACCCCACAAAGACACTGATTAAGTCTTTCACAGGACGATGGGAATTATTTCCCGATCATCTGCCAACGAACTTAGCACGATACAAATTTAAATAAACAATCTAAAAAATGAGAATAAAATACATATATATACTAATAATAGAAAAGAATCAAGATCACCTTGGATTACATAAGGGGTTATTACGAAGCATTCATACAAAAAATAAAAAAAATAAAAAAAATAAAAAAAATAAAAAAAATAAAAAAAATAAAAAAAATAAAAAAAATAAACAAATTCATAATTTAATAAGGAAAATCAAAATCCTATTATTTTAATAAATTCAGCTGCCAAGAAAACATGCGGCAAAATGGATAATAGAACCAATCATGGTCGTGGACAAAAACCACTCATTACAGAGTACATTTAAAGTGATTCTGGTAATGTTATTACGAACCCTCAGGAAAAATATCAAATGAGTCATAACTTTTTTGTAAATATTTGGTCCAAACCCTGCTCAAAATTTGACTAACACTGGTAAAAACTATTATGATACCTTAATTAATCCGGTATCACGTAGTAGATATATGAAAGCAATAGTCGAAAGGGAAGTAATTTAGAAATTGACACGTTTAATAAACAAAAGTGCAGGGCATGATGACATGGGTAATGTATCATAAAAGAGTCGCAACGAAATAGTACGTCCACTTACCGCAATATTCAACTTATCAATAACAACAGGTGTAGTCCCAGAAAAACTTAAAGTTGCGAAAGTTCTCCAATTTATAAAAAGATGATGCGAAATGTTTTCACTTACCGTACCTGTGTCAGTTGTTACCGTGTTTTTCCAAAATACTTGAACGATTAGTCTTTAATAGGTGTATGGATTTATAGACAGTCATTAAATACTAAATGAAAAACCAGTTTGGTCCGAGCAAAACACTCCAATACATGCAATTATTCAATGGTCGATAAAATTACACAAAGCAGTAGAAAATATGAATCTACAATTGGAATATTTTTGGTTTATTCCACAGCATTGACACCATGACATCAAAGATATTACGGCATAAAACTAGAACATTATGGGTTCGTGGAGTTGTTTACACCTGGTTTTCAAAAACTACTAAGTAATAGACAACAGTATGTGTATTATCAGTCAAGTGAATCTGAACTAAAAAGATTATTGTGGTGTACCCCAGGGTGTTCGATATTAGGCCATTGCTAATTTATAACTATATATTAACGAATTTGTAACACTTCAAATCTGTTTGTTTCATTTTGTTGTGACGATACCACAATCTTGTATTCGCACAAAGACATTGCCAGCAAGATTGAGTTTATAAATAAAGAACTAAGAGAAGTAAGCAACTGGTCAAAGCAATAAATTATCAGTAAACGCCAGTTAAACAAATTACATGGTATTGGTTACACCGAAACTCACTTCGAGGAGTGATTCTACTGGGTAATGACAATGGAAACAAAATATCATTGGATAACACACAGATCTTGAAGATTAAAGTATACTAAATTCTTGGTGTATTGATAGAGAAACCTTACTTTTGGAAATGTCATATTGATAAAATTTTACGTGAAGTACAATATTTCACAAAATAATTTTATTAAACAATTAAAACACTTATAACCGGAATGTATACTTTACTCTCTAATAATTGTACCATTGTACTCTAATTTTGCCTTATATAAATTATGGAATCTTAATATGGGGGAATACTTGTAAAACTTACCTAGATAAATTAATTAAGCTTCAAAAATGGGCAGTGAGGACAAATATCAAATGCATTATCGAAGCCACACTGCAACCTTATTTGCCAGATATATGCCTTAAATATAGGAGATATATACAATTAGGAGCTTGGTTTATTTATGTACAAATATTCCATTAACAAATTGCCCAGTACATTTATAAACGGTATTTTAGTAAACGGTGTGACATTCACAAGTATAGAAACGAGAAATACACCAATTACAATCTTACGAGAGATAAGAAAGTTTTTACTGATCAATCCGTGCGAACAATCGGCCCTATTCTGTGAACAAAGCAATTTTGGGGGAAACCCTCTACAAAATTCCGAAATCAGTAACGTCACTTTCGCAAAATATAAAGTGAACTTATTTCAATATAAAGTATAGGTTTTGCATTTGTTATTTATACTGTAATACATGCTGTTGATTCTAATTTGAGTAATTTGAATCATGTGCATTGGAGAGCCGTTTTTTTTTTTTGTGTTTTGTTGATTTGTATGTCCTTATTTTCATATGTGTAACATCAACTTTCAGGGGTTGACCCTAGTCTGGCCCGCTTGGCCTTTTGGCCAACTCCTCCATAAATTTTGTCTATGTTAATTTGTTTTTGTGTAATCTGATTTTTTATGGAATGAATTTGTTGACGTTGAAGGGTTTTCCATGGTAAATCCTACCCTTCAAAAACCCTGACTGATTAAGGTCTCCACAGGATGGGAATATATTCCATTTGAATCCACACCACCCCACAAGACACTGATTAAGTCTTTCACAAAGGATGAGACTATTCCTTTGAAATACACATCCCACAAGACCACTGATGGAGTCGTCCACAGGATGGGAATATATTCATTTGAAATACACACCCCTAAAGACACTGAGACGGACATTGGAGGATGAGATTTATTCCATTTGAAATCCACACCCCACAAAAACACTGATCTTCCTGGGGGATGGAAAATATCAAAAATGGAATAGCACAAGGTATACTTACTTAAAAATACATCATTCCTTGGAATATTTTGTTCCCTCCATCCAGTTTGGGAAATGGGAAAACTTTGGTGTTTCACAGCATTTTTTGCAGAAGAAATGGTGTTTCATCATGATTATGACCAAATAGTAAACATCGAAGTCAAATAGAGGTCAATCGTGCACATCCATAGCCTGAGACCATGGGGTTTTCAGATCAAGTACAAAAGTAATGAGTCAATGCAGATGTGAAAATGATCAATTGTTACAGCCATCGCCGAGAGCTTATGGCCTCCCCCCTTCGTACAGAGGCCACACACCATCCCTAGAGTTTTCTTCTGCTACAGCATCTGACACAAAATCTTCCATACCTCTGTGGATGAATGTAAAGTCCATCCACAGGATTAAGTGTATGGGACTTGAAATGAAATTGCTCAATGTAGAGTTTTACAAGAAGTGTGTTTATGAAACCCCAAAAATATAAGCAAGTCAAAAAATAATATAATTAAATCATTAACCCTAACCAGGACCCGGTCGTTTTGGTTGCGGCCGCGGCCCAAATGCAACGAAAGGCAATCTAATTTTATTTTTCGGCCCAGATGCACGAGAGCCAAAGTGTTTCGTTTCATTGCATCTCGGCCGTTTTCCCGTCACATGGATAAGTAGCGTAAAGTCATACGGGCCCAGATGCAACGACAACCATCGCGCCTTATTCCCGGAAGACGGCCCAAATGCAACGAAAAAAATCCCGTCATTTCCCGGGAGACCGCCCAGATGCAACGAAAAACAATCGCGCCATTTACCGGAAAGAATGTCCCAATGCAACCAGAAACATCGCGTGAAATGCAATAACAACAGGGTAAATACACTAAATAATATAAAAAAATAAATAATGGATGCGTACTGCCACTGAATCTGCATGAAATTTGTTAGCTTATATTTCGCCAGTCGTGAGTGGCGCAATTACGCTACATCATAGTCGTGTGTGGCGCTATATGCTACGTCATGCCTCCTGTTTAACTCCCGAATACGTTATGCATAATTAACCAATAGCTTATCGAAAATGGTGGCGCATCACCATCGAAATCGAATTGTTCTATGGTGGGCATTTGTACAGTGGCACCCGTCTGATGAAAAGCATTGCGCCTTTGGCGGGCAAACCGTCCGAAATCAGTGAAAATCATCGCAATCATTTTCCAGTCACTAAACGGCCCCAGATGCAACGAAAACATCGCGTCATTTTCCCGAAGACGGCCATATTGCAACACGAAAAACATCGGTCATTTTCCGGGAAGACGCCCAGATGCAATGAAAAAAACATCTCGTCATTTTCCGGTAAAGACGGGCCCAGATTCAATGAGAGCCAATGAGAAGTCATTTGCTCGGACCAAAAATATTTGTGTGACGAAGACAAAGTGGAAACGAAGAAGGCGAGATGGCCCCCGATTCAACTAAAAGTCATTTTCCACCGTAACCAAAACCGCGCCGGCTAAAGAAACCTCCGGTGAGCGGGGACTAGAGTGTAACTTTTTAGCGTTGCCTCTCATTTCCTCTCGGCCTCGTTAGGGTTAATATAACCTACTAAGAATAGTCGTTTAAAATAGTCAATGAGCATGGGAACTGAATATTAAATGAGGTGCAACACCATGGACGTTGTCTAGAGAAGATTCCAGTAGCTTCCCACCGCTGCATTGCTTCCAATGGAAGTTTATATTTTTGTACAGGACTGATTGTGAATAATTTTGATGAACATGACTAAATTGACAGTACTGATCACAAACGTGCATTTTAAGAGTGTTTCAACTCTCTAAAGATTCATGTGACTACCTACAAAACTTCCATGAACAATTGCATTGTGGGAAGGTACTGATATCTTCTCTTGGAGTTCTTTTCATTTTAAAGAAGCAACAATCCTTTTTGGCCTGCACAAAATGAATATCTTCCTCTTGCAAGAGAACTACTTTGAGCGTGACCACATCCATCTTCATAATCCTTTTGCAGTGCCTTCGTAGAAATATCAGCTGGGATTTTCTCTAAGACATATCGGCTTGCCAGCTGAAGTACCTGTCATTTACCATAGCCATTAACAGTGAATAGTGGATATAAACATTGTATTGGGTTACATCAAGTTTTTTTGATAAATGCAATGGGGTGCAAAACAAATTTGTCCCAAAACTAGTCAGTGTTCTTATCAAAATGGAAATGAATTCCTAGAAGGATAGAAATACTATATTACTCAAATAAATGTCCCTGTGTGGGCCGCTGCATTCAAAGGGGTTTAATTAGAAAAGAATTTTCCTATCAAATAGCTTACTTACGGAAGGGTTTCAGTTAGTCTACTAGTTTTTTTATGTACGAGGTTCAGTTTAACATAACAGTCTTCATTCTCTACTGTGGCTGTTTTCTCTGCCCTTGTGTTCAAGAACGACTACAACTTATGAAAATGTCACCCTCAGCATAAAATCTCTACTAAAAAATATATCACGGTCCCCAGACCGCAAGTATCGTCTGCCGTCGCGGTTTTGTGAATGGGGCCAAAAGTCACAGTGAGTCACAAAGGTCACATTAGTTCACCAACATGTCACCCACCCCACCCCCTCCTTCCCGCAAGTTTACTCATCGTAGCCCTTCGAACTCATATGCAAGCAATATT